>QZML01004268.1:388904-403681 GCA_016801275.1 Hystrix brachyura
GTTAGGAATCTGAAAAGGCCTAGGAGACTAGATTATATATAACATCACCAGTGATGGTTCATGGCAGAAGGGAGAGCGCGGGGAGAGAGGGGGTGAGCGAGGGGGCGAGAGAGGCAAGAGAGGCAAGAGGGCGAACTCGGGTGGTACCATTCATATTTATCTGGATTCTGTTCTCGTGAGAGTTTCTGGATCCTGTGAGAAGAGGGGTGATTGGAATTTCGCGCCCCAGGCTGGCGTCAGGTCAAAGCCACTCCCCAAGGTCATGTTCATCTTCCCAGCCAGGTCAGGCCACGCCCTATTCCTATATCAAAGGGTCCCCTCAAGAAAAGAGGCTAAAACTCTATCCTGCCACTCTGTGTTTCCTTTCTTCTCTTATTAAAGCTATCTGCTAAAACTAATTTGTCTTTCCATTAATGAGGATGGTTTCTATCCATCTACTCTTTCATCCAATCTCTTTCATAGCTTGAAACCAGTTCATTTCATTAATTGAGACTTTTCTGTCTGGTCGGCATTGTTTTATTTGCTGGGAATCCACTGACCTCACAATTTTGAGAGGATTACCTTCACATAAATGCATAGTTAGAATTCACTGTTGCCACACCGCACTTAATAACCCTGTACATTTTCAGAACAACTGTCAAAAAGGAGACATTCAACCTACCGATAGTTAGCACAACTAAAGGCCCAACAGAGCAACAAGCCTCAAGGCTTTGACTGCGTTGTTATTAAGTTTGAAGAGACCAGCCATCTCCAGAACGTCTCTGAATTCAAAATGGTAGACATCAGCTCTCTCAAATGGGTAGTTACCAAGTTCTTACACACAACCCAGAAAATGTCTATGCTTGCTTTGGCTTTCAATGACAGTTCACAATGATAGAGATGAGAAAGCGTCTTAATGAGCATTTAGTGATTGAGACACACCGCATTCAGATTCAACTTTTGGGGGGCTGCCTAATTTGGGGATCCCTCTGTAGAGTGAAATGAAATGGGCAGTTCATTTCCCTGATCTCCAAGAGAAGCCAGAGTCTGTCATGTTTTAGGAGTAATTTTTAAAGTACATGCTAGACCTCCCTCCCTTTTCAACTGCTCAGGCTTCGCTAAGCTTTTAAACTTTCTATTTCATTACAGTACAAACAACCCTACAAGCAGGCCTCCTGCTTCTCCCCCCAGGCTATGCGGAATTATTCATGCTCAAGGTCTGCAGAGGAACATGGCATGAAGGAAAAACAGACTAAGGAGTGAAAACAAATTAGCAATCCAAACAGCCCTCTCCCTGCCTGTCACTGGAAGGCCTTTGGTGTCTCCTTCCAGAGTCAAGAGGTTTTCTGAGTAGAAGATTAAAGGATACATTTTCAGGGCTCAGAGAACAGACGCTCTGTGAAGTGTGTATTCACCCCAGGCAGCCGGGACACACTGTATATATGCAGAAGCAGGGTGTCCCTTAAAGAGTCTCCAGCAGATCTGCCTGGTGGCTGTTTGACATTCGGCACCCACTGGACACAGGTCTTTACAGTCTCCTTCATGCTTGGAGTGGGTGGGGGTAAGGTGGCAGTTAGAGAAAAGGAAAGAACAAAAAGCCATTAAGTTCTCAGTGAGAGTGTTGTGAACCTTATCTTAAAGCAGTTATTCTCAATCAGGGTAATTTTGTCCCACAAGAAAATGTTTGGTGGTGTCGAGATATTTTGACTGTCACAGGCAGTGGGGGTAGGAAGGATAGATGTTACTGGTATCTAACAAGTATTCAACAAGGCGGAAGACGCTAAACATCCTACAATGCCCAGGTCGGGCCCCACAACAAAGAATTATTGTTTCCAAAATGTCAGTGGTACTAAAGTTGAGAAGCCCTGCATTACAGACACAGGCAGTGAAAACAGAATTTTGAAAAACCTCCTCTCTCTCTCTCTCTCTCTCTCTCTCTCTCTCTCTCTCCCTCTCTCCTTGATACAATCCTCTGCTGCCACCATTTTGAAATTCTCAGTGATTTTAAGCAAGATGTCCCATGTTGTCATTTTGCCCAGGCCCTGCAAACTCTAAGACTGGTCCTACACACAAAGGCATGTGCAGGAAGACTTGGCCATCGATTGGAGTCGACCCACATGCCCACCTCTGCGCTCTCCCTTCACCCTCCACGCTGCCCTTCATCATCACAGGGCAAGTTCTTGTTCTGTCTTCAAAACCTCCTTTTGGGTAGTGTCAGAGCAATGCTGGAAAATATGCCATGTCGTGGATTTCAAACAGTCTGCAGATTTTCTTCTTGCCCATCAAACTGTCTAGAAAATCCATGCAGGGCACCAAGTGGCAGTAAGTGGATCATACGACATCAGCATTTTCTCAAAGGCCCTGGAAAAACTACAGAAGCTATAGACAGTTTCCTTTCCTGCCCGGGCAGCAAGGCGTACTCCAGTAATCCTTGCAGGGAAGGCAGAAAGAATCCTACGTGAAGATCTGCAATCAAATAAAATCCTCTTGCACATCTATCTTTTCTAGCAAATCATTTTCCATATAATATTCTACATTGTTAACAAATCTACAGATACACCTAAAATTGCCCAATGAAACTCCAGCAAGGTAGGTACCAGCACTTTTATCCGGTTAATCACTTTTAATCCACCACCATCGCGTAAATCAGCAATAATTGATGGAGCAGTTGTAAAAGGATGGGAGACACTCTTCATGGGCAATCCTATTCACTGTGCAAAACGGATGCCTCCAAATGCCCTGTCGGCGGAGGGACACAGACCTTGCTGCACCAGAAGAAGAGACGTTCTTATACCTATCTGTGAGGCTTACACGAAAAGAAAAAAAATCAATGATAGCAACAAAAAGGTCAGTTTCTGAAGCCTGAACAAGGATGAGGAGCCCTGAGTAAAGATCCCAGGCGCTCAGTGGGGACCGCATCGATGTGTCTCTGCTGCCATCTGCTGGCGGCCATCCGCATGAGCTGTGCATTATCATCTGCCACTTGGGAATCTCCCTAAGTAGTTTAGAACCACACTTACTTACAAAGTAAATGGGCTTTGAAAAAAATATGAAAGCACAAATCATAGTTGCCGCCACATTAGTAAACAGTTGAGAACATCAATAATAATTTCCAAGTAGAATTGTAGGCAATTCTACTTAAAATGGCACACAGCAGGCAAGATTCATCGCCTTGACTGAAGGGTGGGACTCCTCAGGGAAAGGACTGTGGGGAAGTGGGGCGTCAACAGCTCTGATCTAACAGCTTGAGTTCTTTGCAAGTGTTGTCTGTTCCCATGAGGGAAAGGGGGCTAACGCTCTGAGTCTGCTTTTCCAAGTAAAGTAAGACTATGGTCAGCCTCCCTTCTTAGAGGTCACTAGAGACACACTCGGTTCTCCCTTCTCTGTTTACACTAACACACCAGATTGGCGGTAATAATAATGTTGCCGGTGACACGGACTGCACAAGGGCAAGGACGACTTATCCTATTTTCTGCTGTATCTTTGGAATCTGAACAGCAGTTTGTGGTGGTCCTCAAAAGGTACAAGCTCAGTCAGGTGTGGCAGTGCAAGCTTGAGGTCCCGGCTGCACAGGAGGTGGGGAGGGGGCCGCTTGAGCTCGCAAGTCCCAGCTCAGCCTGGGCGTAACATAGTGAGGCCCCATCTCAAAAACAAAGCAACACACACGCTTAACAGAAGAACAGTCACAACTATCCATGTATTGATCTATTTTGTGCTGGGCTCCCTCCAGTTCTTGTCTCATATAATCTTTATAATAGTCTATGAGGGCTGTAATACTAGCCATGGGTTACTGATGGAGACAGACAGGAAGCTGACTCGGCTACTCATGAACACAATAAGCATCCCGGATCCTAATGTCCCAAACGTTCCAAACTCCATAACTTCTTGAGCATTGACATGGTGCGACCAAAATCTCCATAAGTGACAGTCAAAACACAAACGGCTAAAGTATTATATAAAATTACCTTCAGACTGTGAATAACATGTATATGAAACATAAACGAATTTCATATTTAGGCTTGGTTTCTATCACCAAGATATCTCATTATGTATATAAAAGTATTCTAAAATCCAAAACAATCCAGAATCTGTAACACTTGTGGTACAAGGCATTCCACATAACAGACACTCAGCCTCTAATACAAATATTGGTTGCTGAGAAGTCACTATGTGCCAGGATGGTGCTGAGCACAATCTTATGCGCTTTTAAGAAGCTAATGAAGGGCTGAGGACTTAGCTCAGTGGCAGAGTACTTGACTAGCAAGTGCAAGGCCTTGAGTTCAATCCCCAGCACCTCCCCCCAGTAAAAAGAACCCAGTGAGATAAATATTACCGGCATTGTCATTTTACACATGAGGGCCAGACAGTATGAGCAATTGGCCCATATTAGGAAGTAGAGAGAGCTGGGGTCCAACCCAGACTCCCTCGCAGACCCAGCTCCTCCCCACATGTCCTGCTTCTCATAATATATGTTGGGCTTGCTGCTTCCTCCAGAAAGTCTCCCACCAGGTGAGCAAAAATGTGACCCAGTTCCCACGAGGCATGCCCACCAATAGACCAACTTCAAGGCATTTCCTTCCCAGTGCACAGCAGGCTGGATACAGACTAGAAAGAGACCTGAAGTGGACACCTGAGGATTTGGGTTGTTCTGCTTACAGCAGAGTAGAGTCCCCTAACCAATAGCAAAGGTCAGAAGGTGGTCACTGTAATAAGCAAGCATGGAAACCTGACGGCGCTTTGGTGCCACCACCCATCTTGCAAACATTGCAGCCTCATCATATTCAAACAAAACTCTTGGCTAGCCACACAAAAACTTGAACACAAATCCTCGCGGCAGCATTATTCATAATTGGCAAAAGTAGAAACAATAAACTTAGGGACTGAATGTTTGTCTTCCTCAAAAATTCACCGATTGAAGTTCTAAATCTTTATTTAGAGGCGTGGCCCTTGGGTGGTAACTAGGTCATGAGGGTGGAGCCGCTGAGAGGATGTGTGTCCTTACTGGAAGAGACCTGAGAAAAATATTCTTTCTCTCTCTGTCTCTGTCTCTCTCTCTTTCTCCCCTCTTTCTCTTCCCCTTACTCTTCCTCTCCCCTCCCTCCCTGTCTCCTCTCTCCCTCTTCTCTTTCTTCTCTTCTGCTATATAAGGATTCATCACAAAGATTATCCACTATTAGAGAACCCTCACCAGAAGCTGCACCACAGCCTCGGGCACGCCGCTGACCAGGCCTGACAATCCTCTGCTCAGCCTTCAGTCCCTAATTGTGCCAAACCCTTTATCTCCTCCAGGCCCTCGCCCTGCCTGTTCCCCCTAACGGGCTACCCCTTCAACTCTCCGCAAGACTGGTTGTCACTCATCCTTTGGGTCTCTTCTCAAATGTCCCCACTCACGGATGTCCCTGACCATCCCACGGAGAGTGGCACCAGCTCATTCCAGTGTTGGCTTCCACAGCAATCGGTGTCATTTATAGTTACTATGTTTGTCTACTCTTGTCTTACCTGTCTTCACCACTAAAAAACTAACATTTTCTTTTTTTATTCCAACATCTACTATGAACATTTATTTTTAATGATGCAACAAAAGTCCATAAAGATTCCATATTTTGAGATTGGCTAGGGAAGGAACCAGCAGAGAAGACTGAAAGAAATTAGATTTCTGAAAACTTCCTTGATAGAAAAATTCATGATCAGGAGAAAAACAAACTTTATCACTCAGTGAACATAAGGACTTAGGACTATTTGTGTGTTTTCTCAATTAACACAACAACGGTAGCACACAAAATGACCAGTAACGTTTTCTAGAACTTAAATGCATACTATAAGGAATAGTACAATTAATTTCCTCATTTATCATCTTATTTTGAATTCTAGGGCTTGCTTCGGCAGCACATATACTAAAATTGAATTCTACACTCTGGGGTTTCCCTCACATGTGAATTCCAAAAAGATGATTACAAATCCCTTTTATCTGTGAGCAGATAATCGGAATTAAAGAGACATTTTTCTTCCAGAAGCAGTTCTCCGGCCAAGAGTTGGGTGGTTTTCCCAAAGTCTCAGAGTC
Organism: Hystrix brachyura; assembly: GCA_016801275.1. Taxonomy (NCBI): domain Eukaryota; kingdom Metazoa; phylum Chordata; class Mammalia; order Rodentia; family Hystricidae; genus Hystrix; species Hystrix brachyura. The sequence continues at coordinate 394,945 of QZML01004268.1, forward strand.
TTTGAGTCACTTTCCCAAGTGACTCTCAGAGGCTATCAATTCATGAGTATACCGAAATTTTTACTTTTGCAGGGGAAGAAAAGGGTATTGTAGGACCAATTGTTCAAGGTCATGAGAAAAGTTACCGACATTTTGATTAAATGAATTTCAGGGAATGAATGAAGGAGAAATGAAGCGATCAGACAGATGATGTCCTGGAAGACCCGGATCTACAGCACAAGTCCCTCCTCATCCCTGACCCCGCTGAGCACGCTGCCCTGAGACTCCACTCGGGTGGCCTGGAAGGAGACGCGGGGTCTGCAGCTCTGCAGTCCAAAAGCTTTCCGACATGGAGTCGGGTGGAAATTCCTGGTGGGCCCGACACTGTGAAAAGGTCGGTCACGGGCACCTAAAGATTCAGTGAGCCGCTAGAGGTCTTCTTGCTTGAAGCAGGGCGGGAGGAGATACAGGAATGTAAACACATTTCGGTGCAATACGGCGAATGTTGTGAGGACTCTTCCATGAGAGCCACAGAAAGAAATGCCCTCAAGTCTGAGTCATATTTGTCCTGGGAGGACCGGAGATTCTGAGGACTAACATGGAGCAAAAGATCTCCGATATGGGCTGGGGATTCAGCTCAGTGGTGGAGCGCTTGCCTAGCAACCGCAAGTCCCTGAGTTCGATCCCCCGCACCAAAAAGAAATCTCCATTTACAGTTTCCTACATTTCAAAAAAATCCTTAGTGGGCTCTGAAACTCATCCTAACCCGCCCACGTCTCTTCAGTGCTTGATTCGCAAAAACCATAATGAAAAGCTAAAAAAGGCTAACAAATTTTGTAAAAATGGCATCCCAGACTGCATTCCATGTGAAGGGAGCGACTTTTGATGGTTTCCTGCGGCCAAAGGGGTAGGTTTGCCTGGACTTGTAGTGGAAGGATCAGGAAGAAGAAAAAGAACATAGCTTTGAAGATAGAATGTGACTAAGCACAGAGAGCAGAGTTACCATCACTTTGTTTTAAAACTTTCAGGTATCAGGCGTGGTGGCACATACCTGTAATCCCAGCACTCGGGAGGCTGAGGCAGGAGGATCACTGCCAGTTGAGGTCGGGCAGGACTACATAGTGAGTTCAAGGCCAGCCTAAACTACAAAGCAAGGCCTTGTCTCAAAAAACAAAACAAAACAACAAGAAACCTTTCAGGTGCTCACCATGTACGCAGGGAGGCCAAGAAGGAGAATTGCAACTTCAAGCCCAGTCTGAGCAGTTTAGCATCTTAGTGAGATCTTGTTTCAAAATATAAAAGTTTTAAAAAGGGCTGAGGATGTAGTATCTCGGTGTGAAGGTCCTGACTTCAATCTTCAATACCACACACACACACACACACACACACACACACACACACACACACCACAAAACCAGGTTCTGTTTACAGTGAGAGAAATTTGAACCCTGCGCTTTGCACATGCTAAGCAAACACCCTTCCACTCAACAGCACTTCCCGCCCTTCCAGAGAAATTCTTCTGAAGCATTTCCAGGTTAGAAACACAAGCTGGAGGACCCTGTACTGTCTCTGTCAGTCACAACGCCTATTTGTGTGCCACTTTATAGCTTTCAATAGATCAAAAATGTATTCCGAAGACTTCAAATTCCTTTGTAGGAAAAAAATGCTTACATATAATTCACAGTATACGCAGCTATTATAAATCTAGTTACAACCCAGTCTAACAATAAATCATTCTCTCTTTAGAAGATTCCTGCAAATACAATTTAAAAGCTTTTGAAAATGCATATGCAAGGCTCGCCTTCAAAAGGGAATATCGTTTTCAGACATGCACGTAAGTCTGGTGGAGACCAAGCTGAAGAGCAGCACCATAGAAACACACTTGGAAATCATTGTTTGAATCAGACCATACAATTAGCTGTATCAATTTGGGCAGTTGCTTAATCTCTGATTCTCAGTTTTACTATCTACAAAACAGAGATGTTTAAACCTACTTGATGGAAAGCATAAGTAGATGATTTTGTAAAATATTATATTTTTTAAATGATGGGTACATAGAGCTCATTTAATTAGTCTTTCAACTTTCATGTTTAAATGCTGCCAAAGTAGAAAGGATTTTTTTAAAAATAGAAAACTAGCAATGACACCAATAACCTGTAGTGCAGGAAAGGCAGCCGTTAAACATATCACGCATTATGCTATTCAGATAAATACCAAAAACAATCAGATGTGCCACAGAACTAGAGAAACAAGAATTCATGAGACCAACTTGAATTTTTTTCTCAGGCAGAAATGCAGAAATCCAAAACTTGAGATATTTATAGGTAAATGGATGCATCTTGAGAACATACTCTTAAGTGAAATAAATTAGACACACATGAGTATATATTGAATTGTTTCTCTGATATGAGATACCATAAGTGTAAATAAGGACTGAAAAGTACAATAGATACTAAGTAAAAGAAAGATAATATTCAATAGGGAGGAGAATGAGAAAGGGAGGAGGGGAGAAAGAAGGAAAGGAAAAAGAAAAGAAAGGGAAAAGAAGGGAAAATGTAAATAAAGCTACTGTAAATAGGGAAGGGGGGGTGTGGAAGGGAGGGGTAGGTAACGGGGGGGGGGGGACCAAGAGGTATCATGTACATGTANNTACATGTACAGGCACAAATTAACTATGATGAATGTGATCACTATGTATACAATGTACCAATACATGTTCTTGGTAATTAAAAAAATAAAAATAAATAAAAAGATGCAGAAATCCAAAAATGACCTTATTTACAAAACTTCTAATCTGCGTTAGCCTTTCTCCCTTAGGAAACATTCACGCCTTTTCATCTTTCCATTTCTGCCAGTTATCAAATGTTCTCCAGAAAAAGACAACCTCTGAAATTCATCAAAAAATTTTAAATCCTCTGAATCAATCATTAAGGGAGAGAAAAGTAGAATTTCATAATACTAGACTTTTTAAAAATGGTCTGTAGGTTCGATCCCCAGCACCACCAAAAAAAATAAAATAAAATAAAATAAAATAAATGGTCTGCAGGGGCTGGAGATTTAGCTCAGTGGTTAGAGTGCTCGCCTTGTAAGCACAAGGCCCTGAGTTCGATCCCCAGCCCCCCCCCAAAAAAAAAGAAAAGAAAGAAAGAAAAGAAAAAAAGGCGACTGGGGGGGGAGAATCTTGTAGCTGACACACGACGGGTCAACAGCGCCATCTAGTGTTCCATCGGAAATTTGCACAGCGTCTCGAAGAAATTAGCATAATATGTATGCAGATGCAAATCACAGACGTTTGTCAACTGAGACCATCCAGAGCGTTCAGTCTTGTTTTTGCTGCTGCTTCTACAGATGTTCTCAGGAAAAGGACGCAGATTGCCCCAGGAAGACCGAAGACCACGCAGCCTTGCAGCATATTCTCCATCCCCACCTTAACTTCCCTCCTATCCAAGCTCCAGGGCAGAACCCTGAGTTCACTCAGGACAAGAAGCTCTCTGCGACTGTTGAACAGCCTTCTGTTCAGGGAGCGACTGATTAAATCATGCCACATTTTGGTAATAATGTATTTGCCTTCATTTTTTCCCCCACACCCTTTACCCCTCAGTGAATTCTGAGGTCCTATTTAATCTACTACTGTTACCATGTGTACCGGGTCTGCGGTTCTACAAATGTCGAAGGAGTGAACCGAAAGAAGTTAGAAGCGTTTTTATTGGAAATAAGAGGAAGAACAGCTCCCAGATTTCCAGGAGGGATTCTGAGTGGGTTGCCGCGGAGGCCCCTCAATCTAGAGTCACTTACGTATAAGTAAATAGGGTACAGGAATTGCTTAATCGCTTAGTGGGCACCTGTCTCTGCTTGCCTGGTGAAGTTAAGAAAAGTGACCAGTTGGAAATCGGGTTCTTTCACGCAGTGTTTACAGTAAACTGGGATCTTGGAAAGAAGCTATTTTGCATTATAATTTCCTCAACTTGAAAGCTTAGTAGGGGGTGGCTGCCTCTCTTTAGGAGGGCGAGGATGCATTCCATGTGGCCTGAAAAAGTTCATTCTTGGTCCATTCTGATTGGGGAAGTATTACAAGATCCCTGAACACAAGCACAGAACAGTTCCCAAACCCCTCAATAGGACACCCTAGACCTGATGTCAGCCAGGTCCCTGGGATCCCCCGCACCACCTCTCAGGACCCAGGTGTAGATGTTCTCAAGAGTTTCCTCCAAATTTGGACAGTATAAAAGGACACAGGCACCAAGAAGAACTTGATAGCATTACTTTCTCCACAGTAGCTGGCCCAGCTTTCTTCAGGGTGTCCTTTTATTGCTTTTCTCCTTTTACTCCACCCAAGCTCACTCTGCAGAGCCAGTTTCTCCCCTACTCTTCACTTTCACTTTCTCAAGTAAACTCGACCACTGCTTTTTGCCTGTTTTGTTCAATTCTTTGTTCGAGATGAGAAGAACCTGCACTCTAACTTCAGAGGGAGAGGCAAGATACCCAGAGCCCAGTGCCGTTTATTTAGCAAGCCACTTTTAGAAGCAGGCTGCCCATAACATACCCACAGGTGCAAGTAATTAGTGACAATGACAGCAAACTTTTTGAAGCTGTACTGAAAGGGGAGTCAGTATCAGCATCACAAGGCCAGTTTTCCAGGAATAACATCCCCTAACAATCTCACCCTTCAGGCCTCCCTGTGACATATTCCTAAACTTCGTACCTTGGTCTTTTCTCTATAATTATTCATTCATTCACTTTTTTAGTCAATAAGAGACATAACTGAGTATCTTGCTACCCAAACCAAAAGACCAGCATAGTTATAGTTGAAAATTACTAATTTCCATAGATTATGAAAATAATTGATCTTCTAAGCAATAAAAAAAACCTTGAAGTTTCTCCTTGTGACTGAAATGTCGTTTATATGGTTTATTAAACAGTAGAATGAGGTTCACTTAGTAAATTATGTGACAGATATATCATCATGCTTAAAGTCTACTACTGGTACTTAATACTGAGCAATTGCTACAGATAGACTTCTCAAGTCTTTGTCTTAGAAGTTCCCAGCTTCAGCACCATTGATATTCTGGGCTGAATAATTCTTTGTTGTAGGAAGCTGGCCCTTTGCAGTACAGGTTGTGTAGCAGCATGCCTGGCCTCTACCCACTAGATGCCAATTGCTTCCACATCCCAAATTATGACAATTAAAAACATCTCCAGAGAGGGCCAAATATGCTCTGGCAGGCAAAATTCGCTATCCTACATTGACAATCACTGTCTTGTATATATTAACTACATAATTCTCATGAAACCCTTATGCATTAGACAATCTTCTCCTATTTTACAGTTCAAGAAACCTAAGTATAAAAAATTGTGTAAATTCTCTGATTTTACACAACTAATTGGAGCCCAGCAATTCAGCTCCAGAGACTATGGTCTCAACCACTCTGCTGCATCCTTCTCTAAATTCCCAGCCCCCGCTTTTAACCAAGATCAACAGAGCTCTCAGAAGAGCTGGTAATGTCCACAGTGCTGTGGGTATCTGGGGAGGACTTGCTGCCTCTTCCAGAGGCCTGTTCAGCAAAAAGAAAAACAGAAGTTAAATTAGATCTTCTTCAACCTTGTTCTTGTGCATCAAACTACATTTCTCAGGATAGGTGATCTTAGAGGTTACTGCACAATTTCAAGAGCAGTCACAAAACAAAATTTCCCTAGCCTTATCTCAACCTTTAAAGTCTTTCTGAAAGCTTTGGGCTTCTGATTTACCCAGGGACCTCCTACTGGAGCCACTGTTTTTCTGTAATAGATCTCTGACATGTACATAAGAGAAATACACCCATTCATTACTTGAATTATGATATATCAAGATAAAATTATATTGCAAAATGTAACAATGACAAGCAGCACCAGGGGAAGAGAACATGGTGAAGTGGAAAGAAAAGAAAACTAGGGATGAAAGTCATAGCTAGGAGACCACGCAATTCCTTATTAGCTAAGTGACTTTGGAGAAGTAATCCGAACTCATCCGCATTAGCAAAATGAGTCATTTGGATTAGATGATTCAAGATCCACTGGAGCTCTGGAATTCTGACTGTGGAATCTCAAAGCCAGGAATTAGTGTCATACCCAATATCACAGTTTAAGACTTGTATACTCAAAATAATTCATAAAAAATAATGCAGTAATCCATCACGAAATAAAAGTGTAAAATTTAAGCAGTTGTAACCCTTGGGAATTATATCCCACAACATGAATTAAAGAGACTTAGCCAGCATCAAAGTTTATTTAAAAATGACTTTGAGTCTTTTTTGCCTCTGAGTGCTGCCACGAGCGACAGTCAAAGACCCAAAGATAAAAGCTGACAAGTAGAAGAAAGAAAGTCCCATAAAACAGATGTTACGAGCATGAAGCAGGCGTTGATGTTTATTTATAACCAACTGCTGCATAGATTGACATTGTTGAAATTTCAAAGTAGGGGTGCACCCTATAGACAGGGACAAAAGAAATACAGACAAACCACAGAAGAAATGAAACTGGTAGGGGCCGGGGATTTAGCTCAGGGATTAGCTCGGGGCCTTGTGCTCGCCTTGCGAGTTGGATCCCCAGCACCAAAAAAAAAAAACAAAAAGAAAGTTCGTGAACAAGCATATGCAATAATGTTCAACCCAATAAGCAAGAAATGCAAATTAAACCAAAAAACTACATCAAGAAGGAGGTAACATTTTTTCTTTGTCCATTTTTAAACTAATATATATTCCCATGATGAAAAAGATGTGAAATTATATTGTTCTGTATCACAGCTAGGTGATAGCACAAATTGCTGTGAGCCTTTGGAGAATATCTGATGACATTCATGAAGACTGATTTAATATTCTGGGAGGCTGAGGCAGGAAGACAGAAAGTTTGAGTACTTAAGCAACTTAACCAGACCCTCTCAAAGACCTGGGGCTCAATCTCTAGTAAAGAAAAAAAAAAAAGATGGAAATACTCATTCCCCGTGATTCTGTAATTCCACTGACAACACAAGACAAAGCAGTAATGCGTGAGAATGTTCACTACAGAGAAAAATTGGAAATGATTCCTAAAAGTCCCCAAAATAGACACAAAATTATAAAATTTGTGTATCTGTTCAAGTAAATATGTAACTTTGTGGAAACAACCTTCTCAGAAGGTACTTAGTAACAAAATGTTTAAGGTCTGTTTCTAAATTGCTGCCTCCTGTATAGGCTTTTTGGTTTATACAATGTTTTTAAATTTTTAGTTTAGTGGTAAACATTTTAAAATTGAGAAAACTTACATAGATATCGTGTTTGTTTGGCTCTACTTAAAAAAAGAACACAAAACTGGCAAAAATAAGTCCTTCTGCAGGTCAGTGCTCCTGTTCAACTAAGTAGTAAACCTTCCCATTAAAGCAAGGGGTACTTCAGCCCATGGGCTCCATCTCATTTGAATTCATAACCCTTACCTAAATTTTTCAATCAGGATATAAAATTATATGTACAAATTTCAACTGTGCCCCTAATAAAGAATGAAATCTAAACTGCTGTAAATGATTGTGTTAGAGTTCTACTATTATAGTTGTTTCTTTCTTTTATTTCAGTCTTAAAATTTTTCTGAATTCCCTGCGTATTTTCAAAATGGGTTAGAAATTCCCCTAAATGTCCAGTCCTTTAGTAAAACACCCGTGATCTTCGCCAACCTGAAGAGGAAGGGAAAGCCATACATTTCCTCCTCCACAAACCTGCCACCAGAAGGCACGTTGCAATGAAAGTAAGCGATGTCCCACATCCTTGTAAAAAAGTTTGAATAAAACTTTCATTGTTAGGCAGACACACCATATTCTGATAACAAGATCTGACAGCTCTGTGAAGTAGAGAAAGAACATGTGGGGCTCTGGGCCCCAAACCCCACTGGGTTTAACACAAACTTTGCATCATCTCCCTGATAGGGTGATGAAGACCAGTCTTTCTAGTGGATACTCATTTGCAAACTCGAAGATGAGTCCTAGCCTACTTTTTGCAGCGTAATGAACTTTCTGGTGTAAATTTTGATAAAGCTAATTGAAATGATTAAACCAGCATCTTTAGAAAGTGGATTCCTGATTAGGATACTTCAAATGCTAACTACGGTCTCTAGAATATACAATAAAGTTCATTTACACCTATACATATTTTCCATTACTAATTCTCAAAAATGTTTAAATTGCTGCCTCAAGACTACAGTTGTTAGTTTTTGAAAAAGTAGAATCCATTCTTTATCTAGCTGTTTTATTATAATTTTACTTTTGTATTTATAATAGTATTCTTTCCAAGGTTTATTTTCACTGAATACTTACATGAGAAGCAATATCAATAAAACCTCATTTAGCTACAGTGATCAAAGCATGAGACCCAACCTAAGATTCAGTTCTCCACTACAGTGTTCTTTATGATGGATGACTTGAAAATCGGGAACGCAAGTGTCTGTAATATGTCAAGACAGAAGATTGAAAAATATTCTAGAAGTTAATAATGCTGTTAAAATATTGTAAATAGAAAATGCAAAGGGGCTGGCCATTTTCATGCTGTGTATGGTGGTCATTTGGAAATTATGAGAGTATACTCCTTTCCATGCAACTTAATTAAACTTAAACATTTCCTTGTGACAGTACTATTAGAAAACTGCCTGAATGGGGCTGGGGATTTAGCTCAGTGGTTTAAGTGCTTGCCTTGCAAGCACAAGGGCCTCAGTTCAATACCCAGCACCAAAAAAAAAAAAAAAAAAACTATCTGAAAAAAAG
>QZML01004268.1:411032-469979 GCA_016801275.1 Hystrix brachyura
TTTTTTTGGTGCCAGGGATCAAACTCAGGGCCTTGTGTTTGCTAGGCAAGTACTCTAACCACTGACCTAAACCCCCAGCCCTGTGAAAAGGAGTCTTATAAAGATTAAAAATCTACAAAAGCACAATACCTGTACACAGTGAGTGCCTCATTTATAGGTGAGCCAATTTATAGGTGAAGAAACTAAAAACTGAGGCCTGAAGAGCCTAATTGACTAATCCAACATTGTTCAGCCAATAGGTATCAGAGTTGGTACAGGAATCCAAGTCTCCTCAAGTTCATGAGAAAATGGACACACCAAATGTTATCAGATAGCATAGACCTGGGAACCCCAACTGTCTTGATTCCTAGCCAATATTTTCTGTACCTTATCTCAGCACTACTCTGTTATATTTGCACTCCCTTGATAGAATAAATCTTTCAAGGACTCAGCTAGTTATTAACAGGTTATCATTCTGAAAAGCTCTTTATAAATCTATGTATAGCAAGTCATCATGTTGGTCCTGATACAGAAATTGGATCTTTTTAGGAGCACCGGAATCTTCATTGAGCTAGGCTAAGTATTCCTTTAAAATGGCACAGAAATTTGTTTTTAAGGAGACTTACGTATATAGAACAGTCATTTTATAGATTATACCTTTTAAGCTTTCTTAGCAAAGACATTAACCACACATCTATCCTAATGCAGAGCTTAAAAGATCACTCAAATTGCTCCATTTAAAACTCAAGCTATATATTTTGACTGCTCTAAAAATGTTTCAACGATGCCATTATTTCCCTACTATATTCCTTCCGAGACTTGCCTTGCTGATTGCCAATCAACTTTCATGACTGGTTAAGAAAAATAAATTTAGTTGCTGTTCACAAATGTTTCTAGATACCACTTGGAAAAAAATAGCTAACAAAATAAAGTCTCTTTTGTTATGAGTACATTTTAGATCTTGTATCTGAGGGCATGTCATAAAAAAAGCATTGACTTTCAACTTTTTTCTTTTTTTTTTTTTTTTAACTTTTTTCTTTAAGTCAAGAAGCCATGATTTTCCTGGTCCCTTTTGTTTGTTTGTTGTTTTTTGTACCAAAGGCGTGCGCACACATGCATATAAACAAGTGTGCAGTGCCTAGAGTCAGGGACAAAGTCTGAAAGAGCAAGGTCAACTAAGTCATGTCAAAAATATGCAACCCTGACCTTATCTTTGGCATCATATTAAAACATACCTATCCAATTCCCTACAGATTACATAAATCTAAGGGGGAAAACTTGAGTATTGTTCTTTTTCATTGAATGAGCCTTATTGTACTTAATAGACAGTGTAGCCTATTGGAAAAGACCATGAGTGTTGAACCAGACCATCCAGGTTTGGATCCCAGTTCCACCATTTATTAGCAGCCTGACTTTGGGCAAGTTCTTAGCCTCAGTGGGTCTCAGTAGCCTCACTTGCATTATGGCAATACTACTACCTACACTCCCCTGGCTTATCTGAGGCTCATTAGGTAATACTGCCCTTCAAATGGAAGTTGGTGCACATTCTTTCAAATCAGTGTAGATTCAATTAAACCATCCCAAAGATTCCGAATTATTTCTACTATGAAAACGGAGCACATTACACATTAACTTGTGCAATGCCTCATTTGGAGGGCGTCCAGAGGAAATTTTCTCGGCTCTCAGCATCAAATGGGGTTTTACTTTTCCTGAAAATTGTTTCATCTCCCCAGCCATTGAATTTCATAAGTGATCAGTCTCCACTTTAACCTGAAAATTTAGAGTCATTTAATAGAAAATATGTAGGAGTTAGTCAACTTTTGAGAATCATCATCATTCTGACCTACTCCTAGCTTGTTTTCTTTTACCCTTGTGTTCTAGTTTATGCTGTCTCACTGTCCTTTCAGGTAAGTGTCTTCATCCATTTTGGCAAAAAGAAGACTATAAATAATTAGCCAGAGCCTCAGTAAAACTGACCCTCTTTGTGGACTTAATCAAAAGTGCTTGGCATCTAAATCACACATGATTAAAGACCTGCACGATTGATACACAGACAAGTTGCTGCTCATGTTCTCTTATGTAACAAACCACTAGATGGCTTTGTCAACTTAGCATTAAAAGTCTCTGCTAATCTTCTCAGCTCCTTAGGCTGATGCCTCCGACCTGTTCTAAGTGCAGGCAAATCTCTGTTTTTCAGATATCCATGCACAATAGGTCATCCAGGCTTCAGACTTTCCCTTCCTGCTGTCCATCTACCAGTTATTTTGCTACTTCTAAATATCAACACTGAATGCTATACAAATTCTTTCAGTTTCAGTGCCTATTTCTCTGACATAATGTCTGATAGAGAAGTAACATATAAGTACTAATATGAGATTCTAAACTCTGCTAGGGACAGATCTATACCTGATACATCTTTGGATTCCAGCCTTCCCTGACTTGAAGACAATCTGCACATGATAGGTACTTGTTAAAATTCATAAACTGAAACTATGCATTTCACATATCCATATTATTACTATCTTCATCTGACAGAACCTGGGATAACTATGTATAAAAGTATCTGAAAGTTTCATACAAAATATAAAGTTCTAAAAAAATATAAAGTTCTGAACCAGTACAAGCTTTCGTAGCATTTTAACTAAGAATTGGTATTTGATAAAATAACGGTAGGAGGCAGGCCAGGAGTGGTGGCACAGACCTCTAATCCCAGCACTCAGGAGGCTGAGGCAGGAGAATCACCAGGAATTCGAGGCCAGCCTGGGCTACACAGTAAGTCCAAGGCCAGTCTGAACTACATAGTGAGACCTTGCCTCAAAAAACAAACAAAAAGATAATAATAGTAATAACAGTAATAATAGTGAGAGGAGAAATTTAATTCCTTTCAAACATGTGACCCCAAAGATTCTAAGTGCAGCAAATGAAAAACAGTGACATATAAGTTCTTATCCAATTATCCTAACTAAAATAACTAATTCACTTACTTGACCCCTGCTAGTAGAAAAGAGCAAATATTTTAATGTATTTCTATAGTTTTTAAATTGTAATTATTTATTTTTTAAACTTGAGACAATTTGAAAATAACAACTAAAGATCAGTTAAATATTTTTTAGGGCCGGGGATTTAGCTCAGTGGTTAGAGTGCTTGCCTCACAAGCACAAGGCCCTGAGTTCGATCTTCAGCACCAAAAAAATATATATATTTTTTTTTACAAGTGAATTCAATTCTACTAGACATCTAAGTTAAAGTCTTGTTTTCCATAATTTCTGAAATAATATCTTAGCAGTCAATACGATGTTGTAGCCTAAAACTTTAATAAGGAGCAAATCAGCAAACACGTAGTAAGACAAAAAATACAGAGTTAATTTTGTAAAATACCTGAGAACCAATTCAAACTGAAAAACACATGACTGAAAATAGACAACTAAACACAGTTATAGCTAGCTTCCTTGAGGATTTTTCCTCTCCTGTATTAGGCAAACCAGGTTGGGGCTGGTGATAAGAGGGTTGAAATAACATGAAAGGCAGAAAAAAATCAATCTCATTCCACCATCAACAGCTAGTTCTCCTCTAGTTGCCTTGACCTTGAGCCCTACCTGAACCTTCTCAGATTACTTTCTTGTGTGCAACATTAAAACATCTGATTCTCTGACCGACGCCTCCCCCACTCCCCCTCAGACCCCGGCAAGGGCCATTCCACGCTCTGCTTCTGTGACTGGACATTTTAGATCCCACATGTGAGATCACGCAGTGTTTGGCTTTCTATGTCTGGCTTCTTTCGCTTAACACAACGTGATCTAGCTTCACCCATACGATTGCAAATGACAGGATGTCCTTCTTCCTAAGGATCCATCTATTTTCCTACACAAATGGTACTGTACTATACCCTACACTTTTCACTTAATAATCTGTCTTAACTACCCTTCTGATCAGAATATAAGGTTTTGGCTCCTTCTTTAATTTGATCATCAGGTACAGACAGAAATGGAATTCTTATAAACATATTTGTTTTATAGAAAGTCAGGGTTGAGGATTTAGCTCAGTGGTAGAGTGCTTGTCTAGCAAGCGCAAGGCCCTGAGTTCAATCCCCCCTCCAAAAAAAGAAAATAGATCCCACTCAAATTTCAATGTTCTCCTAAATGTGCCTTAAAACTAGAAAACCCCTTGAGACTCTGTGCTTCCTAACCATTCTTTCCAATATCACCAGCAACAAGTATGAAGTCCTCACAGGTAATATGAGCTATATACAACTCTTTGGGAATTTCCACTTCAACTCAAATACCACCAACATTAAAAGAACACATCATACAACTGTGATTATAACAAATATGTCTAAATCAGGGAGCTACACATTGTGTAGGACTCAATGTTTTCACTTTCAAGTGGTAGCTTCCTGGTAAAATGAATTCTCAGAATGGTAACTATTCTGTTCCCTTTCAGTTTGTACCAACTAACATCATCTTACACTGCTTTCTGCTTAAAATGAAGAGGAATTCTCTAAAAGATGGAGAAATCAATTGGCTGCTTCCCCAATTCCATCTTCTTTCATCCTATAGGTACTAGAAAATATCAGATAAGCAGGAAAAAGACATGTAATAAGTGGCGGGTATCTCAATTTTAGCAAGCGTCCAAGAAATTCTTTCATGTTCACCTGACACAGAAAAATCTGAGATGGATAATTCTGATTAGGGTCACTTGGCAACCACTGAGGAGTACTCAAAACCACTGTTGTCGGCCTAGAGAAAGGTCCCCAGAATGTACCCCTAGAGAAAGAGCCCCAAAAAGGCTCAGTTTCAGAGTTAAGTCATCATGTTTTTGTCAGTAATGTGGTAAAGCCAAAAATGACAAAACAGGAATGATTACTAACTCATGGAATGAGAAAATTCACAATTTAAAAAATACAACCAAGAAGGCCTATGAAGTAACATCTAAAGGTCACTATGTATTAGGAATAAACAAAAATGTACCCCACTCTTAGGTTGAAACAAATCAGCACAAAGCATGGACATGCCAATACATGTATACACAACATGGGAAAGAAAAGCTGAAGGTTTAAATAAACCAAAAGTTCCAAGTCCACCCAAAATGTGCCATTCTATCTGTATTTATTGGGCACCTTTCTCTGGGCCAAGTATAGCACTGGGCTTACAAAAAACATGAGTAGTGAGTGGACCCTGCTTTAAAGAAATGAAAATGTAGCTAAAAGCTAATGCAACATTATACCGCATTAACAGAAGCAATCAGTGTCTCCACAGAACATGTAAGAGAAATAGGGGTGGAGAGTCAACTAGTCCTGCAGCCAGGAGAAAGAAGCGAACAGGAGTCTGTCCTGGGGCTCAGCTGACAGACCTGGGAATTAGACAGCTTTGAAGGATATGATAAACACTTTCCAAATTTAAATAGTTGTTATATGGGAAAAGTATTAATTTTCTTTTCTTTTTTTCTAATAGTTCCAGAATGTAGAAGTAAAAGTAGCAGGTGAAAGTCAAGAAAAAGGTCAATGTATAGAGGAACTTTCTCCTGGGAATGAAAGCTCTAAAAGATAACGAGTCCTTCATGATTGGAATGCTAAAGTACAATTTCTGTATTTTATATTGAAATGTATTATATGCCTTATAATTCCTAAAAATATAAATTATATGGGCTCTTTCGATACTTTTTGTATTACTAGACAAAGTCCAAAAAGATATTATCAAACAAAGGATAGATAGAAAGATAGATAGATAGACGGATGGATGACAAATGAATGATAGATGACTGGTAGATGGATGATAAATAATTGAGATATACAGATGATACACAGCTGATACATAGATAGATAGATGGAGTTAATATTTAGAGACCAGATAAAGCATCTACTACTTCCTAAGCAGTGCTCTATGCTCTCCATATATCTACTCAGTTAATCCTCATACTGTGACATATTACCCTACGAAATGGATACTATTATAATCCATCCTAACAAAGGGGAAATGAGGCTCAAAGACATGAAGTAACTTGCCCAAGTTCACACAGTAGTAGGCGAAGAGCTGATTCAAATCCACACAGTCTGGCCACCACACTTTGGCACTACCCACACAGCCTCTTGAAAGAGGAAAGCAGCAGTGGGAGGAAGGGAAGAAAAGCAGAGGAAGAGAGAGCAGCTGGTTCACTAAGAGACCAACTCCAAGCCACAGCAGCTGTGCCTGAGGAGAAACAAACCAAAAACAACGGAAGTCTGGAGAGAAAACAGAACTTTTTGAGAGGTGAGGTCTCCCAGGCCTTAGTCAAGAATGCTGCACACTTTGGGGAGTTTTCCTCCAAAAGGATGCATTCTCTGGGACATTGCCCTCCCTTGACTTCCTCTGAGGACTTCAGTCCAGTTCTTCCCTCCTGAAAGATGGTGGGATGGACCTCAATCCCCACCAACTTTTCCATCCCTTCCTCCCACACTCACACTCCCTTCCACCTTCCACCTGTCTCACTTCCTGTCTGGATGGGTGAGACCAAGTCAAGACATTCCCTGGAGATGCGGGGGGTGGTGAGAATGGCAGGAGTCCCAAAGGTCTGAGGTTCTAGGGACCAAGGAGACAAGTATTTTGCACTAAACTCTGTTTGCTTGCAAAAGGAAGACCTATCTCGGAAATTATGCCTCAGGCTTCAGGACAGACCCCTCTGGAACCTTTACCCACGGTACTTGCTCTGCTGTCCTCCTCAATGTCCACCTCTCACCTCACAAGTTAGCATTTCTTTAGAAAACTCCCTGCGGAGCTGGCATCCCCTCTAGTTCCTCCTCCATGCTTGGGAGATTACAGGGTTACAAGAATGCCTGGTTCAGAACCAGCTCAGTCTTTCTCAGAGAGCCTCGTGACAAACCACAGTTTCACTCTCTCACATGACAAGCTGCCTCCTCCCGGAGTTAGTCAGCTGGCACAATTGGACGATCACCCAGATGCCTGACCTCATATGCCCAATCCAAGAGAAAAGGGCTTTTCAGGGAACTGCAGCAGTTCACTTTTCTTAATATGCCAGCTGGTTTCACTGATGCCATTGGCTAAGGTGCCCGTCCCTTCACCCCTTGAGCCCCTCACGCTCCATTTCCGATCCTTTCCAGGCTGCTATATGGCTTCAAAGGGGAGCCTGCACCTGCTGCTCTTCCTGCTTCCTCATCCCTTCATCCCGTCCCCTGGCAGTCAAGCTTCATCAGGATCTGCTCCCTATAGAAGGTGCTAGGGCGGTTACTCCACCATCTCTACCCCACTAGTGACCCAATCTAGTGATGTCTCACGGTCCTTCCCAAACACCTTCACTGTCTTTCAAGTGTTTTATCCTGATAGCTGTTCTCTTCTTACCGTGCCTGTCTAGATCTCAATGAAGAATGAGGGAAAGAATGAGCACTGACGTTAGCTGCCCTGAATCTTCATTTTCACTTTCCACCATTTCAGTTACCCATGGTCAACTTTGATCTAAAAATAGTAAATGAAAAAATGTAGAACTAAACAATTTGTAAGTTTTAAATCGTGTGTCGTTCGAAACAGTGAGCTGAAATCTCTGGATGTGTCACTCCATCTCACCCAGGACAAAAAGCATTCCACTGTCATATGTATCCATGTAGTATACACCACCAGCCTCTTAGTCACTTAGCAGCCCTGTCAGTTACCAGACTGACTGTTAAGGAATCATAGGGCTTGTTGTTAAGTAACCCTGTTTTACAAAACACAAGTGTGCTGATGTTGCAAGTTGTGCCAAACAGAAGCCATAAATTACTTTATTTTCATGTGAAAAAGCTAACGTTCTCTACTTCATAAGGAAAAGAAAAAATGGGTTTATTTTGTTGAAATGTTGTTGTTTTTATGTTTTATTTTGCAGTACTACAGATCAAACCCAGGGCCTCACACGTGTTAGGTAAGTGCTCTCCCACAGAGCGATGCCCCCCGCCCCAGAAAGAAAATGTAAACTGAGGGAGCTAAGATCTCTGGTAAGAGCAGAACAGTAATATTTAGGGCTCCCTACTATGTGCAGGCTGCTGGCATGGGATGAGCCCAGTCAGACTCGTCCACCATCCCCCCCTCCAACCCAAGACCTTCCCCCTCACGTTCCCAGCTCAGTCAGTGTTATGGGTTGGATATGAAATGTCTCCCAAAGGCTCATTTGGTAAAACTTTAGTCCCCAATGCAGCAATGTTCAGATGTAGAGCTTTCCAAAATGACTGGAGCCTCAGGGCTCTCTACAAAGGGCTAATCTATTGATGCATTCGTAATTGAATGGAATATAGGAAGACAGTGCAAACTATAGTTAGCGCAGCCTAGTTAGAGGAAGTAGGTAACTTGGGACATGCCCTTGAAGAGTATATTTGTACCCGCCTCTTCCATTCTTCCTCCCTCCCTGTCTCTGCTTCCTGGCCACCATGAGGTGATCAGCCTCCTCCTCCACATGCTCCTTCTGCCACGTTATTCTGCCTCACCTGAGACCCAAAGTAATAAAGCTAATAAAGCCAGAAGATCATGGACTGAAACCTCTGAAACCATGAGCCAAAAAAAAAGCTTTCCTTCTTTAGGTTGTTTTTCTCTGGTATTTTGTTATAGAAACAGAAACCTGACTAACACAGTTAACATCCAAATCAGTCACCTAATCTTATTTAATTCTTCCTTTGATACAAGATTCCTCTCTTTTCTATCCCCATTGCCTCGGCCTTAGCATCCTGAATGACTACAAAAATTGGTCCTTCTGCTTCCAGAAGCTAAATTCTCCTTTCTCCTCCCAAGCAGGTTTTCATTTCCCTTCCTGAAAACTTCAGTGGTTATCTACTGCTTACTGAATAAAAGGTCAATCCCAAGCAGCCTGCTCATGATCTGTAACCTTTCCAGTCTTGTTCCTAATGACAGCCCTCCCGCACAGTATGCCCCTATACTCAGAACCACTAAGTGGTTCTAGTCTTCGAGGCATCCTGGACCTCCAGGCCTTTGACCAAGTGTTTTCATGTCCTCATCCCTCTGCATCTAAATCTTATTCACCCTTCGAATAACACCACCTCTTTGAACTGGTCATTAATTGCTTCTCCCTTTGAATATCTTCAGCCCTTTATGAAAAACACTGTTGTAGATTTACTGTTTAGATATTACTATACAGATATTTGTAGTATCTCCTTCAGTATGAGAGTGTAGGCTCCTTGGACACTACAACCTGGATTCATCTATGTCCGACACAGTCCTCTAACCACAGTGGGTCCTCCACTTGGTTTCCTGACTCTAACTGCCCATGAAGGTGTGTGTAGAGGTCAAATTCTGTTGATGATTGAGTGCCTATTTTGAATCTAGAAAACAGCATTAAATCTTATCAGGAAAAACCGCATGGGCTATTCCATACCTATTTTGAACAAGGCAGGTTTATATAATGAGCTATTTTGATTCCCATGTTTGGAAAAGAATAAATTCAAGAAATATGAAGTAAAATCAAATGATCCATTAATCTCTTTCACTCCATGCCTGATCGGGTATTTGATAGCTGAAACGTACTTTTTCGGCATGTCTTTTTTCAGCAGTAATAATATCAAGGACTCAATGTGTAGCAGGCTCTATCCCAGGCACTCTGTAAGCGATATTATGCTCATCACAAAATCTAAGGAGATAAATGTATGGATTCCTTTCTAGAATCCTATTGAGATTCTATGAGGTTAAATAACTCAGCCAGGCTCTTACGACTATTAAGTGAGAAATTTAAAATTTAAATTCAATTCTATTTGACTCCAAAACCCATGTTTCTCACAATATCATAAGATGCCCCTCAATGAGGTCCAAAGTTAGCTCATTGTTTTGACCTTCTCTGTCACTAATGGGGAAATATGGACCCAAAGAGACAAATGACACATAATATAAAGGGACTTTCATTCCAAAAATAGACTCTGGTGTAGCTACTCAGGGCAAAGAGACAGACAGGCATCCCTTCTCTCTTCTCTGGCTGCCCCTTGCTGCCTGGCAGCAGGAGGAAGGTCAATGCAACCAGAGCAAGGAATAGGCTGGGGAGACTTGGCAGGGATGTGGGGTGACAGTCAATTATACAAAGGAAGCTCAGAGTTTCCTTTAAACACACCTAGGTCTGCACAGTGTCAAGGCCACCTGCCCAGGAGGGGCATCACCTTTCAGTACTACTATAAAAGTCTATTCTCTCCATCCATCAGACATGATGGATGTATAAGTGGGAAAGACAGGATTGCATTTCACTATTCCTAGACAGCCGGTGCACTCATTAGCTGTCTGCTCCCACTTGGGTCTAAATGGCACCGGCTCAAATGACAGAGCAGAGGAACCCAGTGTATCAGGGGATAAACATCAGACTAGATGAACCTTAGAGGACAGAGTGACATGGATTGGAAGCCAGGGGGGGTCAGCACCCAGGGACCTGGCTCTTTGGTCTGTGGGAGCTCTAGGACTCGGCCCCCCAACTGCTCTCAGCAATACCTGGCTTCATTGCTTCAACCTGGATATCTCATCTCCTGGAACACTCTAAAAAGGAAATAAGCTGATGGAAATAAGCCTTTTTTAGTTGTGTATGTCAAATTCTGAAGGGGGTATATTTTTCAGGACCCACCTTCAGTGAGACAAGAACCAGTTTTTAGATGATAGAATTGCAGGTGTTGAAACAAAAAACAAAAACAAAAAAACTAGAGCAAACCTTCTAGCTTCACTTGCTTTTACTTACCAGATTTTACCACTAATTTAAGAGGCCACATTGCTGAGCAATGTACTCCCATTAGCGTTGCTATAGATAACACCTGTCATATTGGTCCTGATGAATGTTTTTCAGGAACTTGGAGGTGACTCAAGCTGGTTGAATCCACCAACCCTTCACTTGGGCCTGTGTGTGTGTCCAATGGGTGACCTTTCAAAGGCAGAGGGTCAAAACTCCACCGCCCACCGCCCTACTAACATTGCCATTTTCTAACCATGGAGCCATGAAGTCTGATGTGCAGACCATCAGTTCCTTCATCTTTCCTGATCTCCAGTCACCTTTCCCCACACCTCAGTCCAGCCTGCTTCTTTATCCCATAAAACCCCCTACACCATCCTTGTGGAGGCTGATTCGAAGCTTGCTCTCCTGCCTCCACAGAGCTGGCTGGCTCATGAATAAACTCTTACTCTTATAAAACTCATCATTTCGGTCACTGGCATACCATGTGGTTAGCGAAACAGGGCTGGATCAGTAATTCTGGGTCCTCCTTCCTGACTTTCCAGACTACATTCTTGCCTTTTCTCTGCAACCCAGGGGAAACTGACTGTTAGTAGAATTTATGAGGCCCGAAGGCCCAGGACACCGCTCTGAGCTCTAGGCCCTAAGGCCCCACCCCAGATGCTCTGATACCGCAAAGTTTGAAAGTGTTGGGCTGTTCATCTCTACATGACAGGCAGAACCTCAAATTCCAAATGCCATCATCCTGGAGTTACTGCTTTGAGTATCTTAGAATACCACATCTTTACGCTAGTTGCTAATGCAGTCTCGCTACTTCCCACTGCAACGCTCCTCTAGTTTCAGAACCTGAGCTAGAGTTTTGACATAGAACAGGTCAAATGCAAACACTGTGTAATAGCTTTCCCACTCTCCTTACTTATCTTTATTCCACAGCTCTGCTGGAGTTCTGGAAACAGACTGCCTTGCAGCTAGAAGCCGCTGACTAATTCTTTATCTGGTTTTAACCAGATTAAGCCAAAAGATAGCTCATAGCATCTGCTGGCCAAAGGGTGCCAGCAAAGCCATAGAAAGTGCCTGCTCAGCAGTGGGATGCTAGGTCATTTTGTCTAATCCAGGGGGTTCCAGGCCATGCACAGCTTTAGGGTTAGAAGGGCAAAGCTCGAGATGTGATTTGGTTGATCCCACCAGTGGGAGGGACTTGGGCTTGGCATTTTCCACATGACATTATTATTGCAAATCAACTGCTCAGGACCAGCTCAGACTTCTGGGGCTCCAGTTGCTACAGGGAAAAAAGACAGTTGCTGTTACCAAAGGAAAAGGACAACGTGATTAAATTCCTGCTCATGGTGAGGAAAGGAGGATTTACATTCTAATGCCTCCTGTCAAATAAATCAAATAATAACAAATGCTGGTGAAGGTGCAGAGAAAAAGAAACACTTCCACATTGTTGGTGGGAATATAAACTAATACAACCACTATAGAGATTTTTCAAAAACTAAAGTAGAAATTCCATTCAATGCAACTATTCCCCTTCTTAGGTATCCTCCTAAAATAATTACTAAATCTTGGAAGCAGCGGATGTCCATCAACAGAGGAATGAATGAATAAAGAAAATGTGGTATACAATGGAGTACAACTCATCCATAAAGAAGGATAAATTTGAAACATTTGCAGGAAAATGAATGCCCCTTGAAACCACAAAGTTAAATGAAATAAAACATATACACGAGCACAAACATTGTATGGTTTCTTATAAGAGAAATAACATTATTAAAAGTATAAATAATTTAAAAAGAAAAAGAAAAGATAAATACTATGAAATAAGGAGCTAGATTCTCTTCAAACAGGAAGAAGAACTAAAATGGAGAGGAAAGAAGAGAGGGTAAGAGATAGTAAAAAAATTAAGATGTGTTCTGTACATGTTTCAGCTCCTCACAACGAATGTAATTATTATGTATAGCAAACGTGCTAATCAACATAATTTTACAAAACTCTAGTGAGGTAGAAATAGCTAATTCATACAGCTACCATAAGCATGTGTCATCAAAGAAGGCTGCTTCTTCAAAGAACTGGCTTCAGTTTAGATCAATCGATGAACCCCATGAATGCAGAGTCCAGAAAACACTTGCAAGATCTGGGTGTTCCTCGGCGTCCAGACTCATGCTGCCCACACACAGCTGCGTGGGGCTTTACCTGCACTGTTCAGGGCAGAGGTAGCCACTACCCACTCGCTGCAAATGAGCTCCTAAACTGGGACTAACCTGAACTGAGATGTGCTATCATTGTAACATATGCAATGGACTTTTGAAGGCAAATAGGAAGAATGTACAACTCCCCCATTAATAGTTGTTATATTGATTACATGTTGAAATAATATTTGGGATATAGTAGGTTAAATAGAATATATTAATTTGAACTATTTATGTTTGCAGTCAACCCTCCACATCTGTGGGTTCCACATCCAAGAGTGTGACTAAGTATGTTTTGAAAATATTTGGGAAAAAAAAAAAACTATTTCTTGTCATTACTCCCAAAGAAATACAGTACAACACTATTTATATAGCATCTACATTACATTAGGTATTAAAAGTAACTCCAGAGATGATTGAAAGTATATGGGAAGATGCGCATAGGTTTTATGCTTGGTATTTGCTGATAATGGAAATCTGAAGATGCTCAAGTTCCTAATATAAAATGGCACCATATTTGCATATAACCTCAAGTATTTGGGGTTTACTCTTAAAAGCCTATAGCACGAGGTGATGTCACAAACCTCAAGGCAAAATAACTACTTAAACTGAAACAGTCCTGGAATTGCCTAGAAATTCCCTGGTTCCCACATTTGTGGCCATCTCTCCACACTTCACTGATTTTTATAGACACACAAATGACTCCTTGCCAAGCCAATCAAAAAGCTGCCTGTGGATCCTGAACTCAATGGCCGTTTCAGTTTCCAAGACCTCTGCCTTGTCTGTCACCTTCCTGCCTCCTTATCAACATGGTAGGCTTCCGTTAATTCAAATAAACGTTTAAAACAATTCCTGTGGATTTAAAATCCCAGAATGCAGCAGGAAAGGGTGGAGTTGTCGGTAACCTAAAACAGGGTACACTTTAACCTATTTGACAATTATAATCCAGATCTAGACTAATCTCACAGAAAAGATCATTTTATAGTTGCCTTTTAAAAGGAGAAAACATTTATGGGTCTGATCAGACCCACAAATGAGAAAGGTAGAAAAGTCTGTTTCTAAAAGCAATCTCTTCTTCTAAGGCACCATATATTGATAGGCACAGGAAGCTCTTCTCAAAGAGATTGTTATGTGTCCTTTTTCTATGAAAAACTAAATTCACAGTGATTTAATCAATTGGGCCAAGTCTGCTGAGTACCAAACCAAAGACAAAACTTGGGTGGCCTCAAGCAGAGATCAGCAGACTTCTTGTGTATTGAGCCAGATGATACATATTTTAGGCCTTTGTTACAGCTACTCAACTCTGTCATCACAGCACAAAAGCAACCATAAATAATATGTAAACAAACAGACATGACTATGTGCCAATAAAACCATATTTACAAAACTGGGTGGCAAACTGAATGGGGTCACAGTTTGTTCCGAATGTGAAGGGAAACGCAACATGGAAGAATCAAATCCATTTGTTTTCCTCTCCAAAATGCCCCAAATTCTACTCTAGGTCCAGAGCATGCATCTTGCTCAAAGTGTATGAATTAATTTGTGCTGACTATTAATAAATTTCTTTTTTGCTGAAACAAAATATTTGCTAAGATCCTAAGTGTTAGTCTTCCCAGATATCAGAAGTGAGCTTTAAATGGGCTTTTAATAGCTCAACACTGTTTTTGAAGCCATGTTGAGCAGCTTCTCCAAGGATGCCTGGGGATCTGGCTAGCATGGAGAAATCTAGGCTGCTATCCCATTTCAAACAGAGTGGCTTGAATTCTATCAGTTTCCCAGTAGATTTCATTTTAGGGAAAGAGTTCCAGAGGCAACAAGAAAAATGCTGGAAAACGACTGGCATGTGCCAAAACAGTGACCCACAATCATGACCTCATTCACATTGCCAACACAGAAGCTAGTATAAGGATGTGAAGAACTGTGAAACATCTGAGATTTTACTCCCCTTACAAGCTGATGAGTTCTCCTGCCAGTTGCACGGATGCTGGTAAAAAACACAAGAGTCCTGGATCAGTATGCTTATGCCGTTTCTCTGATCCTCAGTTTCCACATGGCGATGTGCAGAGAAACAAAAGATGCCTGTGCATGCAGTAGCTGCTT
The DNA here is from genome assembly GCA_016801275.1 of Hystrix brachyura. Taxonomy (NCBI): domain Eukaryota; kingdom Metazoa; phylum Chordata; class Mammalia; order Rodentia; family Hystricidae; genus Hystrix; species Hystrix brachyura. The sequence continues at coordinate 425,966 of QZML01004268.1, forward strand.
TAGAGAAGAAGCAGCCTGACCTTATGGGACCCGAATCTTCTATAATGGGCAACAAGCCTGCCTGCCCTTTGCAACCAGAGGGAGACTCTCTACCTCCCAAGCCTGTGTATTAAAAATATTTTTGAAAAGAAAATTCAGGGAGAAAAAAGGGGAGACGGATGTTCACAGGATGTGCTGATTGACAGACCTGCGGAAAACTGTCTCCCAACAGGGACGGGATGTAAGAGCTGCAAGGGTGGCTAAGTCTAAGCTTGCTCAGGACTCGCAAGGAATGTGAGCTTCTCAGAACGGGTGTATCAGGGCCCAGAGGGAAACAAAAGATCTTGCAAACGAATAAATAAGCATTTCTACTTGTTTAGTTCAAAAGTGTTCCTCATCCTCCTAAGGATGGAGTTAAAAATCCTCCCCATGACCACAAGCCCTTCATCAACGGTTTTCACTGGTCTCCACTGGTCTCTCTAGAGTCCCTCAGCACTCTTCTTCCCTTTGCTCTCCCTTCTACAGACATGCCAGCCTGGCCCACACTGCACTCGTTCTTTTCAGAGTCTTCACATCTGCTGCTCCTTCTGCCCAAAATGCCCTTCACAAGGCTCACTTCTTCACCTCATTCAGGTCCCTACTCCAGCCTAGACTAACTTCCTGCCCCTCTTACATTGTCTTATTTTCTTCAATAACCACCAGACATTATATCTACCTGTTTACTTGTTGTCAGTCTCCCCTCAGTAGAATGTAAGCCACCTGGGGCAGATTCTGTGTTTACTGCTATACCCACACAATCTACATCTCACTACGAAAAGAAATAACTATTTTTAATCTTATCAATGGCATGCCCATCATTACGGGGTGAATAGTGTCCCCTAAACATTTTATGTTGAACTCTCACCGCACAGTACCTCAGAATGTGACCGGGTTTGGAGAGAGTGTCTTTAAAGAAGTAATCAAGCTAGAATGATGTCATTAGGGTGGACCCTAATCCAACATGACTGCTGTCTTCATAAGAAGGGGAAGTGTGGACACAGGCACACAGAAGAAAGACAAGATGAGATGATGTGAAGGGAGATGACTATCTACCCTTGATCCTAGGCTCTTAGCCTCCAGAACTGTAGAATACATGTCTGTTGTTAAAGCCATCCAGTTTCTGGCACTCTGCTACAGCACCCATATAGCAAATGAGTAAGTCCACTAAACTCACAAAATGAGCTAAATAAATCCCTCCCCCACGTACAGTTTTTTGGTACTTTAAAATTTCTAATCCAAGCAATTCATCAACTGACATAACTAACTAAAAAGCAATAATGTCAACTGCTATCCATGCTGAAATGTTTCACTATATAGTTCCTCCTTTTCCTATAGACCCCAAACATCAATGCAATCAGGTATGAGATAAATACTATAAACACATAGTATAAATACTATGACACCAATATTTTATTAAGATGAATAGCATACACAAAGCCCTGGAATTGAACCCCAGTCCTTAAAAAAATTAAGGATAAGAAAATTAAGGATGAGTCAATGAAATGCTCTGTTTTTAGACTCTCTGTAACCAAAAGCCTGGATACATTTGAACCTGAGCCAATTCCTCCTGATAATGAGGTTTCACTCTCTGTCAGATGAGAAGTTCACATACAGACAGGCGCAAACAGAAAAAGGCAAAAATGTCACAGACCAAAAAAATGAAGAAGAGGATGAATGAAGAGAGCAGAAGCTCTGCTCACTTCCCTTCCTGGTAGTTTCACATAACCCTGTCCTTGACTTTCATAGCTAGCAGAAGAGTCAAAATGCATTGGAAGCAGTAGAAACTCGAGAGCAAGAAAAACCTTTTGAAACTAGGGCAGAGGAGCAGGCAGAGTGAGTGAATGAGGGAGAGTCAGTGTTTCAACATGGGCCAAGGATCTGCCACTGAAAAGGGGCATCGTTGCTCGAATGTCCTGCCTTACCGAGACTGAATGGGAGAGACATTCTGGGCATCGCCAATTGTGGTCCACATTTTCCTACTGTCACACACAAGATGTATCAGATGCCGACTGCCAACTGATGCTGGGGTTCACTGTTCTAGCAATTCAGTCCTTAGGCCAGCCCCACAATATCATTTGGGACAAGAAGCAGTCTACCTTATTCAGTGCCTTTGGCCTCTACTCTCAGGATGCTGTCTCTATCCCAGGATTCCTGGATCCCAAACTTTGGAAGTGTTTCCAAGGTGATAAGCTGCTCCGAACCCTGTTCAGGAAAAACCAAAACCTGCAGCACTTACCCGTGGATAGAAACCCAGCAAGAAAGCCAAGCTGGCCTCTGCTCAGAAAACCTCTTTTCTTCCTCATATTTTACCAGTTATCATGAATGTGGGTTCAGTTTCCTATTTCACAATTACAAGGCAGGTTAAATTAGGAAGCGATCACACCCATCACTGAATTCCGCTGGATTTCTCCTAATGTTTTCCTTTTTCAAACTCCCAGTTGAGCTGGGCCTACACAGAGTAAATGGACATTTAACCAGGTGGAAGGATGGGGAAAAAATTAGGGTTAGTGTATTTGTGGAGAGAACCAGGCTTGTAAGGAGCCAAGTAAAGGAAACAAAACTAGAGTGTAACCTGACAAGGCCCCTGGTGATGTGGAGAGAAGCCTCCACAAGTTCAGATGGGGGCCAAGAGCAGCACAGGGAAAGGCAATTTATGCAAAGATGCCTACCTTGCTGGTCACGGATACAACTTTGGGTAGCTCACTTCTTTTTTTTTGGGGGGGGGGTTGGGGATCGAACTCAGGGCCTTAGCACTTGCTAGGCAAGTGCTCTACCACTTGAGCTAAATCCCCAACCCCTGGGTAGCTCACTTCTACTCCAAAGAGTTCCACACATTCCCTATCCCCTATGAACTTCTGCTTGGACAAGTAAAGAAGTAACGGCTTCGAATGAGTACTTCAGTCATTCCTTATTAGAAAAAATACTGAAACCTTGCTCACTTTATACAGGTAATAGTGTATGCGGCATGTGACAAAAAGCACTTTCAAATTTGTTTTTGTAGATAAGCCAAGGCTAGATTGAAAGAGCAGACACCCTGACCAGTCCATGGTCTAGCAGTCTCTCCCTCTGACAAGCTTTTACCATTCCGACCCTCAGCTTTCCTCAAAGTCCTCCCAAAACTTAAGTGATGGCTGGGAAAGAAACCAGAACAAATGGATAAAATACCATGTCCCTGAAGCCCATCTCGGCTTACCCACAAACCAAACCACTTGTACCTGTTTTCAAAACTTTCTGCTAAGCCCAAATGGGCCTGGCAAAAATAAAAACAAAAAACAAACTAACAGAGATTGAAGGGCATTCAGTTGTACAACTGTACAAAAATGTATGGGTTGTACCAGGAATGGTGGTGCACACCTGTAATCCCAGCATTCTGAGAAGCTGAAGCTGGAGGACTGCCAAATCCTACCTGGGCAACTAAGTGAGACCCTGTCTCAAAATTAAAAAATGGCTGGGGATGTAGGTCACTGTGGAGGTCCTGGGTTCAATTCTCACTACTGGAAAAAATAAATAAATTTTTGTTGTGCTATGAAAGGCTGACTCCCACCATACCCCTCTCAGATGGATGGTCCCATTTCTGGGCTTGGTTAATCATCAAGGGCACCTGACTCCTCCAGCTCTTAGCTGAAAAATGTGATTGCACAGCCAAGACTGTCCATCTGTGGCCCAGTGCACGCTTCCTACAACAAAAGATACTATTTAGAAAAGAAAGAACTGAGTTAATTTTGACTTAGGTCCACAGACAATCAACCAAGTTATGGACTTTCATAAGAACAATGACAACAGCAAAGGGATTAAGGAGCTTGGGAGAGAATTCATCATTAAACAAGACAATTACTTCAAGAGGTGTGCCAGCTGGTACTCATTAGTCATATGGCCTGCCTCCTGGATTGCATAACCATGAAATGGCACAGCTCACCCCTGTGGTGTAAATAGCACAATCGTGTGTAACAACTATGGAACTTCAGGTATGTAGGAACCTTATGGAAGGGTTATTTCATGTAAAGGAAAATACGGTCTCCTTCCAGATCACTAAGAGATTTAAGTCCAAGAAGCAGCAGAACTGGGCAGGTGCTCCAATTTCCCTCACATTCTCAATCAAAGACCAAAAGCAAGCCATGCTGTTCTCAGAGAATACTCCTCAGAACCCACCTGTCATCCCACAGTGACCACACTCACATCAAGAAGTCCCAGTGCGTCAGCATCAGGGACTCTCCAGGGCTCTGTGCAGTTAAGAGCTGTTTTTATTTGTTCTAAAGAGATCAAGACCAAATGTGAGAAGGGACTGATACAGGGATGGTTGCAAGGGTGGAGTGGTGAAAAAAAAACCAACAAATAAAGCTCTATTGGCAGCAAAGAGAGCTCCAAGGCTCAAGCTGGAAGTCTAGGAAGGATCTTATAACACTGAAAGAAAAATGCTGACTGACAGCTTTATGCACTTTCTGCGTCAGTCTATTTTGGCAGGATTCCTCAAAGCCTGCTCCAGCTCCTCCTAAACACACACACATTCTTCACCCATCTTCATCCTTTTTTCCAGCACACCCACAATAAAACAAAGCAAAGCATTTTAGAAACACCCAAGGGAAAAGCCACTACAAAGTATGTTGTGAAATAATAGGGAGAGATTTTATTTTATATAAAGCATATATATGCAAAATAATACAGCTGAATAGTATGCAAATAGTACAGAAAATTACAAAGTTAAAGGAATGTAAAAGTCTCCTTCCCTCCATCCACTTCTAACAAGTTCATAGGCAACTCTCCATAAAGTTTATCCCTGTATATTAGCCCCTATATGCTTTTATACAAATGGGATAATAGTATACATCTACACCTAGCAACAGATCATTACCATCTTTCCAAGTCAGTACCTAAAAATCCTACATTATTACTTGTCAAACTATGTAGCATTCATTAGTATAGGTATTTATGATATATTTAACCAGTACTTTCACTGGACATGTTTATTTTCAGATTTTTGCTTTTCAAAACAATACTGCATATATGTTTTGTTTGACAGTATAAGAAGAACCATAGGATAGACTGATAACAGCAAAACTTCTGGGCGAGGTGACTTAATTTGAATTCAATGTTTACGCTAATCTACCTTACAAAGAGCCTCAAACTGATGAGTACAGCCTAAATGACTGATACAGAAACAAAGAAGTTGTTTTGATCACAAGGAATACCATCCTGGGATAATCACTGCCAGCAGGCTCAGCCATGAGAAAAAGGTACATCTCTGAATGCAGCCGTCAAATTTACTAACCTCACAAGTTTCCTGTGTCCTCAGTCAGCCCTGTGTATTAATGAGCCTTCAGATGAAAAAAATGTGATTATCTGTAGGCAACAGAAATGACCTAGTTACTTGATTGGGAAGATAGTTAAGAGGACTCATGGTAGAAAAACTAGGACAGTAGGACATCATTTCCTTGCTGTGCCTTGTTAGTACATTAAATTCTATTCTCAGTAATCTGTGTTTCACTAACACTACATTTTCTGAAATCCTTCCCTTTTGTTCCATCCCATGCATCTTGCCTTTCATCCTTGATCTGTCACCACTGCCAAGCCTCCAGCTGAGCCTTTACTTGAAAAACCTCCCTTGGTCTCAGCCCCAAATTCATCCAATATGCAAGGGCTCTAGATTTCACTTGACTCGACATTCAGCTGTCTGCCTTCTCAAATCCCTGCCTGTGTTCAGTGTCAGAGGTCACTGTCATCAGGAGATAATGTTCAGAAATCTCCACCTTCCACCATAAAGGGACAGGAAGTCCGAACCAAATAACATGAGTAACTTTATTCTGGAGATAGAAGCACCAAGTTATCACATCTTGAGGACAAGGGCAGTTCGTACAGTATACAAAAATTACTTAGAGAACAGTATAATACAGTGAGTGGATGCAAATACATTGTTCTTACGTTCCAAATCATTCACCAAGCTGCCTTCTTGTACGGTCACTGGTTCTCCTTGCAGGTTTTACTACAAGGGAGAAGATGCACTGACCTGTAAGGTTCACGGCTCCCCAGGTTTATATGACGAGCATTTGGGTTTATATGGCCATCTCTTGAGAATTCAGACTGTGTTAGTAAAACCCACTATGGTGATTGATTTTTTACATGTCAATTTGGTTGGGCTACAGTGTTCAGATATTCGGTCAAATATTATTCAAGATGTTTTTTGTGAATTGGCGAACTGGTGAATTTCGTGAATGTGGTGATGCCCTTCTATAATCCCAACTACATTGGAGGCTGAGGCAGGAGGACTGCAAATTCAAGGTTATCCTGGACAACTTAGTGAGATACCGTCTCAAACTAAAAAATAAAAAATGGGGCGGTGGATGTAGTTCAGTGGCAGAGCTTTAGTGTAGCTTTTGCAAGGGCTTGGGTTCAATCCCAGTACCTGAAGAAAAAAATCCTTCGATTTAATTCTGACAGTCTTCCCCATCAGAGTTTTAATTTGGCAATCCTCCACAGTCATGTGAGCCAATTCCTTAAAGTCAATCTCTATCTATGTATCTATGTATCTACGGTATGTATCTATATCTATCTAATCATATACCTACCTATCTAATCTATCTATCTACTGTCTATATGCACATTCTGTTGACTCTATCTCTCTGAAGAATGCTGACTAATACACCACCAAACTCAAATAGCTCTAGCCCTGAAAAAATCAAGTTCACAGACCTACAAAGCTAATCACCAGATCTGAGGCAGAGGTAACACCATCCGTGGAATTGCAAGCCCGCGAGCTTGGCGTGAACAGCTAACCAGACTCCCTCACTGACACATCTATGAGACTGACCTAAGAGCAGATGCAAAGCCACAAATGAGTCCACACTAGGATGAAAGCAGATGTTCTAACTTCTGGCAATGCCAACCAGCTAGTTCACAAACTGAGTTGAAAGGTGGAGGATCTAGGAAAACAAAAGATTTTCCTACCTTGTTAACACAAAGTTAACACAAAAACCAAAATACTTGGGTGTATGAGGAACTATGACATTCTAATTCCAAATAAAACCTGACTATTCAACACGAGACACATCATTTTTAACAAAATGAACTGATTAATAGACACATAGGCAGAATTCGAGCATTTGTTTTGTTCTTTTTGGAGGGGAAGGAAGTAAAACTGTACTTAATCATAGATAACAAAACTATTACAGAATCTAAGAATTCTTTTACACCCATTGACTTCTTTTTTCCCTTGGTGCCGGGAATTGAACTCTGGGCCTTGCACTTGCTAAGCAAGCACTCTAACCACTGAGCTAAATCCCCAGCCCCTAAGAATTCTTTTAAAACATGACTCCCAAACTAATGAATAATTTTTCCAGGTCAGAGGACAGAAGAATAATATTTAAGAGTTGATTGCATTTCTATAGGCTAGTAACAAACAGTTGGAATAATATTTCATAACATCCAGAAAAGTGACATATTTAAGGTACATTTAACAAACATGTCTAAGATCCAAACACTAAAAACTAGAAAATATTGCTTAGAAAACTCAAATGTGACTTTAATTAACAAAGAGTTACACTACATTCATAGATTAGAGAACTCAACATTTTGACAATGTCATCCTCCCCCAAACTGATCTACAAATACAATAAAACTCCAATCAAACTCCCACCAGGAATTCTGTAGAAATTGACAAGCTTAGCCTAAAATTTACATAGAAACCAAATTTCAAAATGACTTTTAAAAATAAAAAGAGTTGGAGTTTAACTCTATTTTTTCTAAATAAATTTTATTGGTGCATTTTTGACAGACATAGTGATCATATTCATCATAGGGAATGTGTACCTGTACATAATATATCTTAATTTTTTTTCCCTTGAGCATTTGCCGAAACATGTCCTGTATATGAGAACAGCCTAGGTACTGTTCAAATAACAATCACACATTGGAGGTTTCTTAGGAGAAGAGAAACTAGTTGGGCCGAGTCTTATGCTTTTTTTCTATAAAGTTATATGCCTTTAAGCTTATCAGGAGCAACATGATTGTTCCTGCTCACACTCAAAACAAAGACAAATAAAATTATTCAGTTCTCTGCCCTAAGTCCACCAAACCTCACAGCTTCTATTCGCCACTCTCACACCCAAGTAGGAAGCCCATTTCTGCCTGGACACTACTGAGATACGACTGGCTTGCTCTTTTAAATAAATAGTTCATTTATCCCAAAAGATTGCTGTGGGAAGCCAGTCTGTGTCTGCAGGAGGCGTTCTGACTGCACGACAGGCACTCACTGCTGATGGCTCCTGGGTCTAGGGGACACCAGAGCCAGCACTGAGTAGGTGACTGGGGGCTTATCTCGGTATTAATCCCTAGTGTCTCAAATTTATAAATAGTCAAATGTCATTTTAAAAATAACTTTTGACCGGTTCTCGGCCTTTTGGCTAATATCAAGTGTAAAAATAACTTTTGTGGCAACTTTATGGTTTTAGTTCCTTCTTAGGCCCAGCTGGTTTATGCAAGCTGAAAGAGAGAGAGAGCGAGAGAGAGAGGAAGGAAGAAGGAAAGAAAGAAAGAAGAAAGAAAAAAGAAAGGAAAGAAGGAAAAAAGAGCTAAGTGTCCTTCCTTCTGGAAATTTCAACCATCCCAAGCCCAGTAATACAGCGGTTGTGGCAGTCTGTCACAGTGACAGAGGCGTACTGGAAATGGAGAAATTTGGCCGGCTCCCTGCCTCTTCCCATGGGCACTGCACTCTTCTGGAGGTGCCCACCTCATCCATCCTATCCACTGACCTGTCGGTACTCACAAGTACTTTATCCGTTGGCTTCGCACATCTTACTGGTCTCCAGGAGAAGGAGGCCAGGACAACAGAATCTCAACAACAGTAAAAGAAAGGGCCCCAGTCATCACATCCTAGCACAAATGCCCACAGAGGCAGAATTCAGATACAAAAAGCTCCAGGTTTCTGTCCTTTGCATTTCTTTTCTGAGGCCAAGCAGGTGGAGGAAGCTCTCCCTGACATTGGCCTCTTTGGGGTTTATATCTCTCATGCCAACATGGAGTGGTCGTGAGTGGTCCACAGCTTCAACAGCATCTACTCTGTGAAAATCTGAAAACTGATACTGTTCTGAGCCATGTGCTGCTTCATTGATCAATTTGAAGGTTAAGAAAGGTGATTGAAATAACAACTGTTAGTGAGGATGTAGAGAAATTGCAACTTTGGTACACTGTTGGTGGGAACATAAAATGGTACAGCTGCTGTGGGAAACAGTATGGAGGTTCCTCCAAATATCAAACACAGAATTACCACGTGATTTCCCCCTCTAGGTTTATGTTCCAGAGAACTGAAAGCAGAGATTCAAACAGATAATTGTATACCCATGTTCATTGAAGCATTACTCACAAAAAGTCAGAAGGTAAAAGCAACCAACAGGTCCGTCAGTAGATGAATGAATAAACAGAACATGGTATGTACACACAGTAGAATATTATTCAGCTTTTATAGAGGAAAAAATTCTGAGACTTGTTTATGGCATAGATGAACTATGAAGACATTATGCTAAATGAAGTGAGCTACTTTCAAAACCATAAATATTGTATTCCACATATATAATGTATCTATACGACAATGATACATATATAATGTATCATATACAACAACAAATATTGTATTCCACATATATAATGTATCTAAAGTTGTGAATTCATAGAGATAGAAAGTAGAAAGGAGGTTGCCAAGGGATGAAGAAAAGAGAAAATCAGGAGTTATTGCTTAATAGATAAGGAGATTTAATAGAGAAAGATGAAAATGTTCTGAAGAGTGATCATGGTAAGGATTGCCCCACAATATAAATGTACTTAATGCCCCTAAACTGTATGTATTAAAAATGGTTAAAATATAGCAAACACAAGGCCCTGAGTTCGACTACCAGTACCCCCCCCAAAAAAGGTTAAAATAGCAAATGTTATGTTATGTGCATTTTACCACAATAATTTTAAAAAAGGAAAAGTGGGTCATATATCCCAGTTTGTCTAGGACAGTCCCAATTTGTATTTCCGGCCTGGCATACATGACACTAGCATCTCCCTTTTCTCTTTGTTAAAACTCGTAACTAAAAAAAAATTAAAAAAATTAAAAAATTAAAAATTAAAAAACAAACAAACAAAAAAACAAAACTTGTAACTATGTCCCCAAATCGAAAACAAATAGTATATTTACCCTAAGTTTAAACAATGATTCAGTGTTACTTAGCTACAATATGGCAAAGATTCAACTCTTATCCCCAAATCTGTCTGATTCGGAAACCCATGTTCTTTACTACTACATATCCTACCGAATACCTAATAACGTGCTCCTGCCTACATCAAGTTTATCACAACACTGCTAACTTACATGGAGCACTGACATGATATCTACTTAATAAAAAGTATTGATTATGATAATGCTCATCTCCACAAATGGTTAGATATATTTTATGGGGGCGGGGAACCACTGGTAAACGAACAGAAAGGAAACCTCACCAACACATAAACAGACTGTATTCTGGTGCAAACCAATGGGTTTCGCTACCCAGAAAGGTGCCACAGCACCACAGCACCTGACACGCAGAGGCCCACACAGGTTGATACTAAACAAATGTCCAGGTGGTCAAAGATGGTACGTGAAGTGATTCAGTGGACACGGGGCAAGTCATGGCCAATAAACACACAGACTTGAGTGCCTATTCAAAGCAGAAAGTCAATATCCACTTGGTAGCTTTGACCAAAAAAGTAATCTGGAAATTTTTTCTAAACTCACTAAAGAGACAAGGGAAGTGTTTTTAATCACGCAGGTTTCCAGGTCATCCAGATCTGAGCTAGGACCCCAGTTCTCCCCTCATTTTTTCCACCTTCTGTAGAGATGACGCAGGCTCTGATCATACCTGCTCCAATGCCTCTCTAGGCCTCCCATGAGGCCGCGGTGTTCTTCTGCCGAGCATGCACATGCTGCCTAGCACACAGCATAATACCTAGTAGTTACTACTGCCTAGAAAACAGAGGACAAGAACTCTGGATCCTCAGATTCTATGTATGGCCTTTTTATGCCCCCCCCATCCTTTAAACCCAGTAAAATAAGGAATCGATGCATTCAATAACCCAGATAATTTGAACTCCCCCAAAAAAGAGGCCTTTGAAAGAACTCAGAATCATCTAGAGAACTTCTTCCATTTTTCCAAAGTTATTTTGCTCCTCCGTGGTTGGTGTACCTTGCAGTCCTATCCCCAGTAGCAGCTAATGCTTGCACATTCATAGAGAAATCAGACAGCCCTGAAAGACAGGCTCTTTCCAATTCTGGAGACCTCCTCAGACAGTAATGCAGAGTCAAACTGAAATACCTGCATCTCGGAGGGCCTCAGAGTTACACGGCTGCTGCATGATCAGCTCAGCCCTTTGTCACATGCCCCCACCAAATATCCCAAACCACACTGCTTGGCCAATTCTTTTTGCATTTGAGATGTGACAGGCTGACTTGAGGAAGCAGCTTCTAGGGAGGCCTGGTGCTCTAGGAAACCTGTTTACAATGGCCAGCAACACTGTGGACGTGTGAGAAGACCAAACATATTGTAAACCAGCAAGCAACATGTTATGCATTTGTCTTTGTAATTTAAAAAAAAAAAAAAAAAAGGGGAATATTTATACACGGCTGCTGCATGATCAGCTCAGCCCTTTGTCACATGCCCCCACCAAATATCCCAAACCACACTGCTTGGCCAATTCTTTTTGCATTTGAGATGTGACAGGCTGACTTGAGGAAGCAGCTTCTAGGGAGGCCTGGTGCTCTAGGAAACCTGTTTACAATGGCCAGCAACACTGTGGACGTGTGAGAAGACCAAACATATTGTAAACCAGCAAGCAACATGTTATGCATTTGTCTTTGTAATTTAAAAAAAAAAAAAAAAAAAGGTAATATTTAGCCACTCCCTCAGAATTCAAGAGTGTGGTTTCCAGGGGCTGACTCTAGAGACACAGCATCTGGCCGTGGTGTGACTCTGCTAATGTGTAAATATTGCATCATTCGGTGACAAATAGGCAGGCACTGCTCATGAGAACTATATACATTTTTGAGCATATAATTACTTAAAAGCTTTCAGAGATAAACATGAAATTTCTATCATCTTTTATGCCTAATAAACATCACCTATTTTTGAAACAAAACAGTGTTTAAAGATGTTTATGAGAATCATCTGATATTAAGCTTGTATTTTCTTAATTTAAAATGTCAAAGCTGGGTAGGGGATAGTCAGTGACCTGGGTTCAATCGCCAAAAGTACATATAACCCAAAAAAGGGAGTACATGCTCTCTTCAGCAGAGTGGAAATAATGTACAAACTCCTGTGGGAACTGTTACTGAGCCACCAGGAGGGGTGCCCAATAGCATGGGTCAGAGAACACTAAAGAAAGCAAAGAAAGGATGGAAATGAGAAGGAAACTCCACGGAGCTCATCAAACAGAAGCTCAGGGATTGAGTTTTAACCAACTTCAATCACCACGGAAAAGCACAACATGGGAATGTGCCATGCCCGGCACCACTTCCTGAAGACAGACCCCAGCCTCTCACCAAACATGGCTCTCTCCCCCTTTGTGTGAAAAAGCCCTTCGAAGATAAATAAAATAGAAGCAGGAGCTCCTCCAGGGACAGCGGCCAGGCTGAGCTCCAAACACCCCTCTGGCCTGCCCCACATGTGCACGCCAGTGTTAAGGGAGTGAATTACCTATATACTTTTTTTCCATTGTGTTGTTGCTGTTTTGGCCAGGGTCAAAGAAAAGGAAGAAAAGAGAAGAACCAGTTCCACTGTCAGCAGCAAGCCCCTAACTTGTCAACCAAACACAGAGGTGTAAGGATTTGCTCTTCTCCTGAAAGGGAAACAACGCTCAGGAAGGGCACCCAGTGTGGGCTGTTCACGGTGGTGGTAACCCTTGTGACCGCTGTCGGTACTACCAGTCAAAGAGGGGAAGTTGCTGGGAAACTGGGAGGCTAGAGACTGTGAGCTGCTCGGCCACCCGAGGGATGCCATGTGTCAACAGCCCCTGTGGGACTCTCCAGAACCCCTTCCCCGGGCCTCCAGAACCAGGCAACCGTCAGATCTTCCCCATCCCACCGTGAACCTCCAGAGCTATCTAAGTCACACCAGAATAACAGGACCAGAACATGTGGCACTTTCTTTTTTTTTTTTTTTTTTTTTTTTAAAAATTTAAAACATGGCACTTTCAAAAGTTACCGCCTCCTAATAAAATGTGGTTTTTGAGGAACAAAATAGCAGTTGATTAGCAAAAATAGAGAAATCGCAAAAAGGAATAATAACGCTCACAGCTCCCGGCCCCATTACACACTGTAGGGATTTTCTTCAGGGCCAAAGCCTGGTGTGCTAACTCTCCCTATTTTTCTCAATTTCTGCAAGACACAAAGGGACATGTACAGTAGCATGTATTTAACACAGACATCTACTTGGCTCTCACAACACAGAAGGCAGAAAACTTAGGCTGCATTATTTGGAAAAGGATTTTATCTAATATTCTCTATAGTATTCTAATACTAATTTTGAAAGGAGGGGGAAAAAGTGCAATCCCTGTTGCTGTTTTAATTTAGAGTTCTTCGAAATTACGCATTGGGAGTGGTTTCAGGCCTTATCACAAAAACCACCCCGAATATGGCAGATCTATGACTGTTTAAGCAATGTGTACAATTTAAGAAGCTTTAAACAAGAAAAATAACATTAATTCAGGCCCCATTTATTCAGAATCAATAATAACACAAAGCACCCTTCTAATTTGTGGGTGAACCATCTAACCATGGTTTGTTAAACAACTGGCAAGATTAGAGATGGACTACTTAATATGATCTGTCTTCTCTTCACCAGCATCGCCTTGCATGTAATTTATACCATTAAGGTAATAATTAGAAATGAGTCTTATCTGGTATCAAGCAGGTCTATCAAGACTAGCTATAATCTGCAACTAATGATAACGTCTGCTATCCCTGCCCTTCATCTCAAGTAATCTCATCCATAAACCAGGCACCATGGTGCACATCTTTTTTTTTTTTGGTGCTGGGGATCGAACTCAGGGCCTGTACTTGCGAGGCGAGCACTCTAACCACTGAGATAAATCCCCAGCCCCCATGGTGCATATCTATAGTCCTAGATACTCAGGAGCCTGAGCTGGGAGTATGTCTTGACCCCAGGAATTTGAGACCAGCCTAAGGAATATAAGTGAGACCCACTCTCAAAAACAAACAATGACAACAAAACACCAAACAGCTCATTCTTTATTTCAAGCTGGCCTTCTTGTAATTGCTATATTTTACTGTCCAATATCATCTATAAGACATCAAGAAGTGCTTACCTCTGAATCTTTGGCCTGTTGATTACGAACGACTATCAAATTGTACAGGACTCTGTCATCATCCGCCTCTGTGTGGGACACATCATGAGGTAGACTCCACAGATTCTTTTCATCGTCCCTCGCCAGTATTGCTCCAAATGAAGAATATGGATTATTACCACTGCAGTACAAAAAAAAGAGAAAGGATAAGAGTTTTGTTACAGATAGATAGATAAAAAGATAGATGACAAAAAGGTCTGAATTGTCCTTAATAAGTATAACAGAAATACAACAACAACAACAAAAAAATCTATTTAAAAAGAGCAGAAAATAAATGCACCCAGATACCTGGGAAGAGATATTCACTACAGTTATGAAATTCTGCACTGAGTACCCAAGCAGTTAAGACCCAAAAAAATCCCACAGGAAATAGAATTCTTGTGTGACTAAAAGGAAGCAATCAACATGAAGAAACGTGCTTTTTGCTGGCTCTGAGTTCAAAGATGCACAATAAACTTAGAGTATAAAGACATATAATATCGATGAAAATCCTTACTCCAAGAAAATTAAGCAATAAATACACATATCCAAATAGTTTCATAAAGACAGGATATGGACTAAGAATTTCAGTAGCTCCATTTTGTACATTTGCTTCATGACTTTTCCTGTATAAACTGGTTCCGTGTTTGGGCTCAGGAGGGAGATTAGTGATGAACATGACTGTACACAACCTCAGTTAACTTCTGTGAGACAGAACAGGTCACGCTGGGGCTAGTCACTTCATCTAACAATATGTATGAAGCACTGACTACATGCTAATCACGGGACTCCATAAAACTGTGAGCAAAACAGACATGTTCCTATCTGCGGACCTCTCTGGAGCCAAGCATGGGAAACTCGTTAATGAAAGATTGCATGACTCTGTAATTTAAAACGGTGCTAAGTGCTATAAAGGGGTTTCAGGGAGCCACAAGAGCATATGGAAGATGCTCACAGAAGAGCCCAGTGGAGGTGGGCATGGGCAGGTGTGCTTGGGCTATGAGGTGACAGGAGAACAGAGGGGCAGGAAAGGAGGCAGCATGTTCAAAAGCAGGCAGGAGGAAACAGCGTGGGCACGTTAGAAGAAAGGGGGCCTCAGTCAGAGAATAAGAGGATGCTGGGAGTGAGCTTTGGGATAGAAACACATGCTTTGTAGGTCCTGTTTCTAACATTCTGCTGCTGTGGTCTTGATTCCTCAAAGCAAGGCAAGATCTGAAAGAGTTTTAAGCAGGATCGTGATGCTATTATTACATTTTTATTTTCCAGGTAAAAGTGTGCAGATTGCTTGAGAGATGTCAGGAGAGGATTTACTGCAGTAAATCGAGTGAGAGATGACAGGGATCAGCGTCAGAGTGAGAACCGTGTGGTGTAAAGCTGGAGAATGGTGCACTATTCAGGGCTAGTTAGAATGAAGGGGACCTGGAGGCAGACTTGGTGGGGGAGACCACAATGAGGGGTGAAAGGAAGAGTCAGAGACCACTCCAAGCGTCCTGGCTTCTTCGCCTGGATGGTGAGTGATGCCATTCTCCAAAGCAGGGCTAGAATCCCCTTGGGCCATGGACTGGCAAACACATCTGTAGGTGTGACACGAGGGAGGGCCAGTGAAGACAGACAGAAGACATCCAGGTGGCACCTGGGAAGGAGGACGAGAGTAACTGACAGACTGGCTGAACGTAAATAGTAAGAAGTTCACCCATGTGACGGAGAGTTAGCACTAAGGAAACCAGGGCCATGAAGATGAAGTGGTAATCTGGGGTCAGACTGAAAATAGTGCTAGTCTAGGCTTTGGGTTTTTTGTTTGTTGGGTTTTTTCTTTTTTTTGATTGGTTTATTTATTTTTGTTTTTTAAGACAGGGTCTCGCTATGTAGTTCAGGCTGGCCTTGAACTCACTATGTAGTCCAGGCTGGCCTGGAACTCACGGCGATCCTCCTGCCTCAGCCTCCCAGGTGCTAGGATTACAGGTATGCACTCCCATGCCCAGCCAGGCTTTGATCTGTGAACCATGCAAACCAATCACAAACAGAGCAGTTATTCTGTTCAAGTCTTCTTCAGTAGTGTTACAAGGAAAACTCTTTCGGGTAATAGAAAGATGGTGTTCTATTACTAAATAAATACATGTGTAATTTTAGAAGTTTTGAAATAGTGGTTGAGATGAAAATGAACAAGGGTGCAAGCCAGAAGAACACCAGCGAAAGAGGAAGTGAGAGGACTGGTCCCAGCATCACTTGAGGGGGACAACGGCTGCCCATGGTGGGCAGCACAGATGCCTTCAGGTGGCAACTGTGCAAGGGTGACATGTTTATCTGGGACTTGGGGCAGTGAGCCCACAGGATATTTAGAAAGGTGTCAAGAATCTGGGCTTAGGACCAAGGACAAGGCAGAGATTTAGATGTGGGATGTCTTAGTTGCTTTTTCATTGTTGGGACATAATACCCACTATCAACAACATAAAGGAGGAGCAGTTTGTTTGGGTTTACGGTTATAGTCCTTGGGCAGCTGGTGCCAAGCAGAAACACACGGTGGAAGGGTTTGGTGGAAGAAAACTGCTCACACCATGGTGACCAGGAAGCAGAGCAACAAAGGAAGAGCCTGGGAGGGAGATCCACCCTTCTAGGTCAGGCCCTCAGTGATCTCCCAGCTGGGCCCCACCTCCAACAGCACACTTAGCTATAAGATCATAATCCAAATACGTGAGGTGTTGGGGACCATTTTATATCCAGACCATAAGATGGAAAAAGAGCATATGCATGTCATATCACCATGGAAGCTATGGGAGCAGAGGGACAGTAGGCCTGAGGAAGAATCTTCTGGGAATGGGTCATTGGAGAGAAGGGGAGAGCCAACGAAGAGACAGCTGGGGCAAAGAGGGGTTAGGAAGAGCAGATAGACACCAGTGACAAGTCATACCACGAAAGGCACTGACCCCATTTCTTTCTGCCTCACCAGCCCTTGTGGCCGATGATAAGCCACCACTGCATTACAGATTCAGCATCTGTGCCAAGGGGTGTGCCACATTTCACCCTTCATGTTATACGGCCATCCGGCCATCCGGGGTAGGAAGGGCGAGAGGCCTTAGCCCACTTTGCAAATCAGATCAGGAATACAGGGTTGCTTGACTTCTCCTGGGAGAGGCTGACAGTCTCCCAGCAGGAGGCCCATTAGGGTACCACTGAGCAGCTGTGGACACCCAAACGCTCCCCTGGGGTGCACCCACAAACAGAGCAGCTCAAATAACAGCTATAGGTGTCAGCACTTCCAGTACTGGGCTTCTCCTCAGGGGTACAGTCCTAAAGTCATACAGACCTGGTGCACAGCATCCGCCAGGGGAAGCCACCAAAGAACAGAAAAACACCTCGGGGCGATAAAACCCTTGTACTTTCCTGACACCAGCCCTGCATTTTCCCCAAGTTCATTTCATATTTATAACTCTTATCTCCCAACAAGTTAGTACGGGACTGTATCCAGTACCTCTTCTGTGCCCCGTGTCACTTAGCAGAGTCCAGCACAGAGTGATTGCTTTAAAAGTATTTGGTGAGTAGAACAACTTGAGTGTTGATTCCGACCTGCTAAAGGAAAACCCAGGCGTCGCTCACTGTGACCACTTTTTAAAAACCTTCCAAAGAGGGAAGTTTAGAAATTAGATAGCATATGCTTGGCTAATCAGTAAAAACAACATTTGACCATGAATCGAGTCCAGCCACCTTTTGCTTTACTAAGCCACAATTTCTTTTCTTGTTTTGAGAAGGTTATCATGGCTGCCTCCTTGGTCAGGGTTCCATCCTCAGTCAATTTCTCTCTGTCTGCCTGTCTATCTGTCTCTCTCTCTGTGTCTCTGTCTCTGTCTCTGTCTCTCTCTCTCTCACACACACACACACACAGACACACACCTCCAGCCAGTGTCCAACACTGGCCATCCATTCTTATCCACAGACTGGAGGGACAATGAAGAAGGTCAACATCCAGACCATTTAGAAGAGCTCCTGTCCAGACAGCACCGCCTGATTTCTCCGCACATCCCGCCCGAATTAGAAACAGTGTCCCCTGATGTCTCCTGAGGAGCCTCTGACCCTGCCTGGTCACCGAGACTCAGGGGACAATGTAAACCGGGATGAGAGCCAGCAGCCGCTGTCCAGGCGGAGCAGGGCCTCACCACTGCCCTCCTGAGCTGCTGGTCCCTGCAGGGCCACCACCCCAGCTCCCTGCGCCACCTCCTCCATGGGGATCTCATTCCACCACGTTCTTGTTACCCAGTAACAACAAGCAGGTTTCCTGGGGGCATAGGGAAGGTGGGGTTCTGCCTCTAAATAAACAAGTATGCTAATACTTTCTTTCAAAAGAGGGGTCAAGATACAAAGGAATAAGGGCTACAAACTTGCTGGGCAGCATCAGAATTAGTTCTTGGATCCAGCAGGCTGGTCCTAGGTGCCCCTTTAGCTCCTGCACTGCCAGAAGTCAAGGCATCAACCCACTGTGTGCCAAAACTCTGGAGCCTTGGGGCAGAGAAACCAGGGCAGAGCAAAGCCTAAGACAAACTGGAGAAGCAGCTTGGGAAGCCCTGCGAATCTCAGAGCAGGAAGGGCTCCGGGTGCATGTAAACAGAACTCAGTGTGAAGGAGCCCTGGGAGGATGGAAAGAAGGAAGGAAGGACGGAAAGAAGGAAGGAAGGAAGGACAGAAGGAAGGAAGGGAGGAAGGGTGCTGCAAGTCACAGCTCAGTTCTCTCTCTCCTCCACATAATGATTTCTAAAAGGTTTGAGAAAAGTGAGAGTGGTTGCTTTGCTCCTGGTCACCATCTGCTGATGATCAATATTTTATTAACTTGGGCCATTTGAGAGGCTGCTCCAATATCACATCCTAAACAGAGGCCATTTTCACTCCCAAGTCTCAGACTTCACCCTAATCCCACCTGAGGGCATAAAACCCAAAGATCTGGAGTCTTATTTCAAGAGGGTCTGTGGCAAAAAAAAAAAAAAAGGAGGTGGGGGAAGGGTAATAAATGCTGAACTCTCCACCAGGGGACCAGGCTGCCAAGTGCTACTCAGCATGAAAGCTGTTTACCAAGAAAACCAGAATTCCTCTCTGCTATTCTACTCTACTGCCAGGATTCCCCTCTACTACATACAAATCTGTGTGTAAAAGATTTTTGGGAGACCACACACAATACCAGGCATATAAGCTGGCGGCCCAGGACAGCAGCTCTGGTGACCAGACCGCTCTTCTCAAGGGCACTGTGTCAGCGATTCAGCGATCACAGACGGATGTAAGCCTAAGCGCTGAAAACAGTGACAAGATACCATCTCTGATGTCTAGAAAAACAGACCTCAAGAGGCTCAGTTCTCACCACTCCAGGCCGCCATGTCTGATTCCCTGAGGAGGTGGCAGCCTAGAGGGTCCTGGCTTTTGACCCTTTCCCTGCCCCTCCCTCTGTGGTAACCTGCCAGGGAAAGAGTCAGTCCATCTGCAGTGCTTTTCTTCCCATCGCTTTCTCCCCTCCATCCTCTCCTCCTCCTCCTCCTCCTCTTCTGTGTCTCCCTCTCTCTTTCTCTCCCTCCCTCTCTCCCTCTCCTTCTTTCCTCACTTCATTCTTTTGCTCTTACTTTACTGCCCCCAGGACAGACATTCTGACTCCATTTTTTTACCTACTTGGTCCAATGTTTAAATAGTCATTAACCCCAAGTTTAAACCTTATTCCTGCACTCTGCAGCTTTTCTCAGCACTAAACCACCTTCACACACACCCTGGCACATGTCTTCTGGCTCCCCTCTAAGTGCGCCTTCCCCTTAGGCCTTCCACTCTCACAGCTGGGCTGGGGCCCAGCCCTCTGGAGTGTGTCTCACACATAAGCACCCTGCTTTCAAGGTTGGGCGGCAGGCACCTAAGGAAATGCTGTACTTGGCCTCTCATGTAATCGCACTCGTTCCGGGTCATTTAGCTCATCTGACCACCCACATAAGCGAGATCCCCAAACCTCTGGCTGAACTTCCAGTGTAGACCTCTCTGCCATGTTCCAGATTTTCTCTCCGCCTGGGTGTGTAATGGACCCAACATGCGCAACATGGACCAAACCAAGCACGTGATTTCCCACTTCCTCTGACCACCAGGAGGCTGCTCACTCCATCTTTCCCCTTGCTAGGCCAAGAACTTCGAAGTCATCCTGCTTGCTCATCCCCTGCATCCCTACAATCCCTCAGAAAATCTTACTCTCTACCTTCAAAAGTTCACCACTATGCCCTGAGCCAGGGTCCTGAGCCAGGGTCCTGAGCCAAGGCTTCTTACGTTTCACCTGACTTCACAGCAGTTTCCTCACTGAGCTCTAATTCCTCCTATGGCTGCCTCCCACAAACTCTCTTCCTAATCCTTAAATATGTAAATCAGGTTATGTCAGCCCTCTGCTCAAAACCCTCCGGAAACCTCCTTAGGCTTAGAGTCCAAGCCAAAGTCCTACAGTGGTCCACAGGCCTGACATGGTACCCCCCACTCTGGCCTCCTTGCTTTTCTCTCAACGCACCAGTCACACTCATACCTCAGAGCCCTCGCCCTCGTGGATCCATTTGCCTATACTATTTTCTTCCGGGTATCCATACGCAAACCACCTTCTCCATGAGGCCTGCCCTGACCAATCTATTTGAAATTACAAGCATGCCTCCCTTCCTGACTCTACCTTTTCTTTCTCTTACATGCTTATCTCCTACTTTATTTATTCTATTTACCGTTTATTGTGCCCCTTTCCTACCACCACTGGAATAAAAGCCCCATGAGAACTGAGATCTGTATTTCCTCTTTAGCAATGTCTCCCAAATGACTGTCTCTCAAGTGACAGTCTCTAAGTGAACAGTACCTGGCACATACTAGATCCTCAATAAATATTTGATGAATGAACTCTCACATCCCAAGTTCATGGAACTCTGAATATCAGGAATGAGGCTGGAATGTGTGTCTTCTGGCTTGAAGACACTGTTAGCATTGTTTGGCTGTTTAAATTAGTGAAGGTTAGGGGAGTGGGGATTTAGCTCAAGTGGTAGAGCACTTGCCTACCAACTGCAAGGCCCTGAGTTCAATCCGCAGCACACCCCCAAAAATAAAATAAATTAGTGGAGGTCAGGCTTATAGTCTTGTGGGAGGAAGCAGATGATAAACCCACATGTTTATGTCAGATGATGACCAGGACTATGAAGCAATACACCATGAATATAGTTCAGACACAGGGGGTAGGTACTGTCGTAAAGAGGTGGTCAGGGAAGAACTTTCTGATAAAAATGACTTTGAGCAGAGATCTGCATAAAATAAGGGACGTATTCATGCAGGTAACAAGAGGAAGAATACAGAAGCAGTCGGAGAGGGCAAGAAGTACAAAGTCTATGAGATAGGTATGTTTGCTGTATGGAAAGAACCAGAAGGAGGCAAGTATGGCTGAAGAATGAACAATTTCACCTTCCGTGCTGACTCTAAAATCTAAAATCATATTTAACAGCCCCAAACTGGAAACTACTCTGAAGCCCACAAATGGGATAGGTGAACATAATAGAACATGCTGCAAAGCAGTAAGAACCACAAAGTAAGCTACCTACAACACAGGTGAATCCCACAAAATGAGCAACCAAAGAAAGGTGTACAGGAACACAGAAGGTTTCATCTCATTTATGTAAATGATGGTGGGGTTGTTGTCTCCATGGTACTGAGGGCTGCACCCAGAGCCGCGCACATGACAGGCATGAGCTCTACCGTTGAGCTGCACCCCCGCCCCCCATTTATGTAAGGTTTAAAAGTAGGCAAAACTAGAGTACAACTTTAAGGTCCATATGGAGGTGGTAAAGATATAAAGAAGAATAAGAAAACAACTCTCATAAAAGTCTAAGATCAAGGCAGCAATATGGGGTTGGCAATGGCCTTCTCTCGCCCTGGGCGATGGTTGTAGGTGCATGCACGTGTAGTAGTTCACCACACTTTACATACTTTTCTGTGTCTTTTTTGCCTATGACATCATAGATACAAATACAAGTTTTTAAAAGTTTAAAAAAGCTAAGAGGCAACTCAAGGCACCATCAAACAATACAAAACATACACCATCTTTGGGTATATACTGTCTCATCAAAATTATGTCTTAAAGAGGCACAAAAGAATAGAGTGCATACTGAATAAGCAGCATAAAAGAAATATAAATCAAATTAAGGAGGACTTCAGTCTCCAACAGAATAAACTATTTCAAGCAGAATGTGCTTTTTTTGCTTCTGTGTGTGTACGAGTGTGTTTTTGTTGTCATTAGTGGTAGTAATGGTGGTGGTGGTGGTGGTGGCGTTTTGGTGCTGGGGATTGAACCCAAGAGCACTTTATCACTGAGCTATATCCCAGTTCTTTTTATTTTTTATTTTAAGATACAGTCTCACTAAGTTGCCCAGGCTGCCCTCCAATTTGCAGCCTTTCTGCCTCAGCCACCCCACCTGGAATTACAGCATGTACCACCTTGCCTGGCTAGGCGGAATGCATTTTTTAAACAAAGGAGTAAGGGTACAATCACTTCAAGATATCTGTGTACAAATACGCCAAAATGAAACCTATCATTCCGTATAACTAATATGCACTAATTTTATTTTATTTATTTATTTTTTTTTTTTTGGTGCTGGGGATTGAACTCAGGGCCTTGTGCTTGACAGGCAAGCACTCTAACCACTGGGCTAAATATCCAGCCCAATATGCACTAATTTTAAAACATATAGAGAAAGTTCCAAGAAACTTAGAGCACACGATGCGTAAGAGAAAGAAATGTCATCTTCTGGGGAACTTCCTGTGTCACTAAGACTGACGAATGCAAGTCACAAAAGCAGAAGAGTGTTGCCAGGAAGTAAGGACTTTAAGAGTCATCCTTGTGAACTATGAGCAGCTGATTTCCTTCAAAGGGGCAACCTCCTACTCACTGGACCTGAGGCCCCGCTCCAGAACAGCCACATCTCTCCTCTGTCTCTCAAGAAAGTCAAAATACCAGGCTTGGAGTGGGGTTCCTGGCACAGAAGCAGGTCCCGCGTAGAGGGGTCACGGTCCTGTGGATCACGGTCACCTGGCCCCAGGGCTACCACCTGCAATCTGCAGGTTGCTGCAGGAAGCCAGGAATGAAATGCATCAGCTTGCCACAATCCGCTTAGAAGCCTGGCCAGGAATCTGACAGCCTGCTCTGGGGGAAATCAGCCCATCTGGACCCTGGTCTAAGAGATCTTACCGACACCAATACAGTCACCAACACTTTTCAAAAGCCCTTCCAAGGGTGGAAGATGATTCGGTCAGCTCAAAGGTCACGGGAATCCACACAGTAAAATGAGAAACTCTGCACACACGAAAGATGAATGCACTCAAATGACTAGAGACCTCCCTTATCCCTCCCCTCCTTCCCACGGGCATTGGTCTCTAGCTTCAGTACAGGAAAATGTGCCCGATGTTTCTGACCCCTGGCAAGCACAATTCAGGGGGTGTCACATGCCAAACACATTTTCTAGAGCACACCATATAAGCAGCTAGTGACGTGCCTCCCTGCATTTTGGAAGGGCTCTGCTTTTTCTGCAGCATTAAAATAGAACAGGACATGCCGAGCATGATGGCGCATGCCTGTAAACCCAGCACTCGAGAGGCAGAGGCAGGAGGTTTGCCTCGAGTTTGAGGCCATCCTGGGCTACATAGTGAGCTCAAGGTCAGCCTGCACTACATACCGAGACCCTGTCTCAAAAAAACCAAAAAGAAAAAAAGAAAAAAAAGAAATAACAGGACATGAATTCCAGCTTAGCCAGATGTGCCTCTGAACAAGCTACTAAAGCTCTCTGTGCCTCAGTTTCTCCAGTTGTTAGGCAGAGATCACAGACACCATGACAGTCATTTCCTCATTAGCCACAGACCTCATCTTTGCAGATCCCCCCACTCGCTAACATTCACTTGTAAACCTAAAATCAATACTACTGATAGTTTCAAGGTCCTTGGCAGACACATGCTGGGCGGGGATCAACCAAGGTAAACATTCCCAGCTGCAGCGGGACAGGCAATATTCTGCCTTCCTGTTTCAGCTCTCACACTAGAAACAACTGTCTTTTTGTGATATAGTTAGTGGTATTTTTTGCATTTTTATACTCCACGTTGGTGATTTCACTATTTAGAATGTCCCCCAAGTGTGGTGCCAAAATGCTAAAATATGTGTGTTAGATAAGCTTCATTCAGATATGAGATGCAGCAGCTGTTGACAAGCTCAAGTTAATGAACCCGCAGTACTTGTTAAATAAGGTGTCTTGAAGCAGAAACAGGAGCCTAATGCTCCCTACACCTCCCCTGGGAGCAGTCGCTCAGTGTTTACTCTGCCAGCGGCAGAGACGGCTTTCTAGGGCACAACTGCTACGAGTACCAAGCCCGCCTGCACTTCATAGGGGCATGGTGAGGATGCGGTCAACAGACATACAGCATGTATGACAGCGCCTGCTAGAGTGTAAGCACTAAGTAAAAGCCATGAAGGGTCAGGAGAGCAAGACAGGGATGATTCATTCCAGCCTCCTGCGGGCTCTGACATGTGTCCTGGATGCCATGTGGCAGTAGGCTCTTCTATAGTGTCAGAGGACTTGGGCCTCTCTCTGCTTACAGGTGGCTGCATCTGGGCATCCAGGACCACGACTCATGCTCAGGTGGATTTTTATAGGGCAAGGACATGCTTTTATCACTGATGGAAGAAAGTCATGGTATAAAAGTGAAATAAAAATCAATGCTTTGAGTTCACACATTTTTCCAAAAGTACTCTGTAATGGTTTGAATGGTGCCCCCCCCAAAAGATATCCCCAAGTGCTAATCCCTGGTAGCTACGAATGCAGCCTTACTTGGAAATGAGGCCTTTGCAGATGTAATTAAATTAAGATGAGATCATCCTGGATTTTAGGTGGACACTAAATCCAATGATTGATGCCTTCATAAGTAGAGAGAAAGATTTGAGACTCGAAAGATAAGAAACACACACAAGAAGACACAGGCAAGGCCTGACACTGTATTGCCACAAGCCCTGGAAAAACAGGAGCCCCCACAAGCTGGCATCAGCAAGAAATGGTTCACACCAGGCATCGTGGCACATGCTTATAATTTCAGCTACTTGAGAGGCCGAGACAGGAGGATTCCAAATTCAAGACCAGTCTGGGAAATATGGTGACACTCTGTCTAAAAATATGATCAAAAACTACTAGTGAAATTTAGCTTTTAAAATGTATAATAGTAAAAGACACATTGCCATTAATCTCTCTTAGAACAATCGCTCACACTTCGAACACACTTATCCCGCCATTCTCCTTCGTCAGAGTCTTTAGTTGTGGTGTCATGGCTGCCTCAATGTCCTAAATCAATTAAGACATTTACTTTTCATGGTCATTTTGACTTTGGGGAACAGACAGAAATCACACAATGCCAGATCCCGTGAATAAGGTTAAACACATACCATAAAATTTTTATTTGCTAGACATTGCCATACCAGAAGCAATGTGTGACATGGAGCATTGTCATGATGGAGGACGACAACGCTGGCCCATTTCTCTGGCCGTTTTCTGTGCACTTTGTTTCTTAAATGCGCTACTAAGCTCTTATAATATTCAAAGTCTACTGCAGTGTTCCTGGGTACAAATTCAGCTCACACAATTCCATCAAGGTCAAAAAATAACATCACCTGGATGCTGAATCATGACTGATGTACTTTTTTCACCAGGAGAGAACTAGGTGACTTCCACTGAGAATGATAAACCGTGGTCTGGGGTTCATAACCATAGACCCAAGTTTCATCTCAAATGATGATTTTAATTTAACAGCTGGAATCTGAAGCAGCACAATCACACAACTCCAATGAAACTGACAAAATTTCATGCTAATTTGTTGTGGGTGACCTGCGATTTACTGCACCCTTTGAAGCACACCTTCTCTCAACTTTAGCTCACACAGTTGCTAGTGCTTGACACACCACTTCTCATACTGAAGATCTCTGCGTTTCCTTTATGTCTTAGTTACTTTCGCATTGCTGGGACACAACACCAGACACTCACAACTTAAAGGAGGAGAGGTTTATTTTGGTTCACGGTTTCAGTCCTTGGTCCACTGGCTCCAAAGCAGAAACAAGACGGCAGAGGAGCATGGAGGAGGAAAAGAGTGCTCAACCCACGCCAGTAAGGAAGAAGAGAGAAAGGGCAGGAACCGAGGACAAGAGTACACCAGTCCAGATCACACCTCCAGGGACCCACCTCCAACCAGGCCCTGCCTCCCAACAGCACAATCGGCTACTAAACGGTTCAGTGATAAATACAGCACCCTCGCCTTGCATACACACAGGGACAATTTAGATCTAAACCACAGCACGTCAAATGGCACTCGGCATCAGTGTGGATTCACTGTAACTTTTGATCACACGTCATTTTAAAATGCTGGGGATGTGGGGCTCCCCGGTGTCCCCAGGGGGGTGGGTGGCGGTAAGATGTAGTTCAGTGGTAGACTGCTCGCCTAGCATGCATGAGACCCTACATTCAATCCCCAGCACAAGAAAGTTGGAGAAGAGGGTGTTTCACAATCTGCAGAGCCTTGGGAGGGATTATGCCCTGCCAGTACCTTGATTTCAGACTTACTGACTTACACAACCATGAAAAAGTAATTTTCTGTTGTTTTAAACGAACCAAGTTTGAAGTAATTTGTTGTGTTAGTCCTAGGACAGTGATGACACATACCTCAAATGTTTATTTTAATTAGTAAAATAAAACCTTGAACCAAGAGGGCATTCAACTTTTATAGACAAATGATCAGCCATTCCAAAACATCCATTTTCACTATTAGCCTCTCCTGGATGCAAACTGGGGTGTCATTATTGTTGTTTCGATCCCTGTTTACCCTACTTTAGGGTCAGTGTAGGGAAGCGTGGCACACAGAACCTCGAACCTTACATAGATGGTTGACAAGATGAGTCTTCTGCGATTCAGTCCTTACATGACTTCAGTCCCACAGGAAGTGAGAAAACAGCGAGAATATGATTCGAAGATTGAGCAGACCTTTGGCTGTTTTTGGACTGACACTCAGGATAGGATCAGGCCACGAGTCCTTCTTCCAGGCCTGGACTTGTTCTCAAGCCTCCTTGTGTTAGAAATGTTTACTCAGGCCCTGGAGGTATAGCTCAGTGGTACTGCACTTGCCTAACATGTGTGAGGCCCTGGGTTCCACCCCAGCACTGCAGAAAAAACAAAAAAAAGGACTACCTGCTCCACTAGTCACTTATGACGCAGCCCTGGGCAACGGAAGAGTAGGACAAATGATTAAGATTTACACTTCCTGGGACTTCAGATTCCTTCCTAGTACTACAGACAGCCTTCTTATGTATCTCACATCAGGTCACACAGAATGTCAGTTCACACAAGTCCCTTGAAAGGGGTCAGTCAAGCCTGCAATGGCCCTTCAGATCTCCCCATTTTACAGAAGAAACTAAGGTGCAATGAAGTTAAGAGATTTCCTCCAAATCCCACAGGTAGAGCTAGGACTAGGATGCAGGTCTCCTACCTCCCGCTGGGTTGAGTTTACGAGGCCAGGTTGCTCCTATATCTTCATGGAAGAATTTTAATAAGAGGAACACAGAAAGCAGCAAGGGAAAACCAAGATACATCATGTAAAGGTACAAAATAACCATGATGAATGTGACCATTACGTATACAATGTACCAATACATGCTCTTGGTAAAAAAATTTTTAAATTTTAAAAAATAAAAAAAATAAAGAAAACAGCAAGGGAAAAGAACAAAACAAAATAAACAGAGGCTAAGGCAGTGATACACGATAATTTCTAGAACAAAAATATGTTACTTTTGGGAAATGTTTGGTAATTTTCTTCTGAATTTTCTACCTGACATAGACTTTGAAATCATACAGATATGGATTCAAATACTGGCTGTCTAATGTATTGGTTGTGCCTTTGATTTTATTACTTAAATTCTCTAAATCCTGGGTTTCTCATCTATAAATAAAAATAACTAACTCCTACCTAATTCGGTCATAGTTATAAGTAAATGACAATGTCTGTAAAGAAATTTTGAGCCAGACATGTTGGCACACACTTGCAATCCCAGCTACAGGGGAGACTGAAGTAGGAGGATTGCAAATTCGAAGTCAGCCTGGGCAATTTAGGGAGACTCTGTCTCAAAAATAAAAAATAGGGGTTGGGGATTTAGCTCAATGGTAGAGCACTTGCCTATCAAGCACGAGGCCCTGAGTTCGATCCCCAGCACCCAAAGAAATAAATAAATAATAAAATAAAAAATAAAAAGGGGCTCAGTGTTAAGAGTACTTGCCTAGCATAAGCAGGGCCCTGTCGGTTCAACTCCAAGCACTGCGAAAAAGGGAGAAAGGAGGGAGGGAGGACACTTATCCAAGAGCCTACAAGCAGTATGCACCACATGTATAAAGTTTAAGGATGCTAAACAGATTGACTTTAAAATTTCCCTTTGGCAGGAGGAGGAAGATGAAGCTTAGGGACACATGTGGGAAACTTCAACTCTGTCATTAATATTTTCTTTCCTAAGGTGGGTGCTAGGTTTGTGACTATCTTTTATTCTTCATGATATTTGCCTTTAAATAACTTTTAATACATATGCATAGTAAGAATTAGTAAGTGACATTTTTATGGTAATTATTATTCATCAAAAAGAAAAGTATTCAGTTCTTACTGTCTGGGTACATGGTCTGGACACTAGAAAGGATATGAAGGGGTGAAGATTCAGCCTCTCTAGCTGGGCTAAGAGCACTGATCTTGCCGTGGTTACAGCACCCACCTTGTAACTGTGATATTAAACAGAAGGCAGAAGGGACCCAAAGAGTAAAAAGCAAGAAAAGAGACACCATAACTTTTTAGGGAGACACCCCAACATTTCATCAGAAAAGAAGCAACTGAAATGGACCTCTAACACTAAGCAGAGATTTGGTCTTGTTTTTGTGGTACTGGGGATTGAATCCAGGGAGCACCGAGCTATATCGTCAGTCTTTTTTTTTTTTTTTAGAGTTTGAGACAGAGTCCCGCTACACTGCCCAGTCCAGCCGTGAACTTGGGGTCATCCTGCCTCAGCTTCCTGAGTAGCTAGGATTATCACTCTCAGCTCTGAGGGGAGTTTTAAGAAGTACAGAAAACAAAAACCTGGTCCCACTAACAACGGTGACATGGCCAAAGCCGTCACAGTTCAATGAGGCTCACAACAGGCAAAGAGACAGAGAACACAAACTCAGAGGAGCCCAGGAAGGAGACGACGTGAAAGACGGGACGAATGGTCAGCACAGAAATACTTCACATATAGATAGAAAACAACATCCAGTTTCTTCTTCTTGGAGCAGTTTTCATGGAATCATACAGGGGACAGAAACCAGATTTCAGGGTTTGGTGAACAGGAGAAACTATCTAAATGGGTTTGCCCCACAAGGGCCAGCTCATCCCTCGAGCCCATCTCAAGTATAAGCGCTCAGGGCTGTGCTCAAGAGCAGTCACCAGACCACTTACAGCCAAACCATCTGGCATTTTTACTAAAATGCAGATTCCTAGGCCCTAGCCCACACCAAATTCACCAGGTGGTTATATTAGGAAAAAATAACAATAATGGTAGTGAAGAAGGAGATAGGGGATACAGTTGACTGCTCTTTAAAGACATTTGTGTGTGCTACAAAAGACAGCAAAGAATGGCCAATGAAGGCCATGGCAACATCAAGATGAACTGTTAGCTGGGGACTCCTCAGAATATTTCTAGATAAAGGGGAAAGGAAAACAAACCAGTGGGTGAGGGAAGCACAGATGTGCACCAGAGAAGGTACAAGCTTTCCCCCACAGGTTCAAGGTTCCAGAAAAAGCAAACAGACCAAGGTCAAAGATGTAAGAGGCATCGTCAGACTGGCACATGAACCAAGACCAAGAACTACTTTTCCAGAAATAACAGAGTCCCTCATGTGTTTTGAGAAAGGACCAGAGGTGACCAAGCACATGGATGACAAGTGCTGTCTCCCCTGGCAGAACCTCTTCTGAGCAGCCCTGCCCTCAGGAATATAATAAAACTTGAAAACCGTTCTCGTAGACAGCAAAGGATTAGGTTAAGGGAAAAAAATAAGATGTCTGTACAAAACATTCTTTAGACACGGGGGGGGAAGACACAAAGAATGAAGCTCTCAATGAAATAATAATTCAGACCATCTGGCCACATGATTTCACCACATGGATATTTCAAACCAGTCTCTTTGGGAAACAATACAGAAAATCCGTCAAAGTTAATCATATAGTTACTATATGACCCACTCCTAGGGCTTTATCTGTGGGAACAAAAACATGGCCACACAAAACCCGTGTGACATTATTCAGAATGGCCAAAAAACAAGATGTGATACAACCATACAACAGAATTATCGTTCAGCCATACAAAAGGAGTGACATGCTAACACATGTTACAACACAACTCTCGAAAACATTACATTAAGTCCAAGAAGCCAGACATAAAAGCCCACGTATTGTATGATTCCATTCATACCAAACATTCAGAATAGGAAAATCCATAGTAC
Source organism: Hystrix brachyura (assembly GCA_016801275.1). Classification (NCBI taxonomy): domain Eukaryota; kingdom Metazoa; phylum Chordata; class Mammalia; order Rodentia; family Hystricidae; genus Hystrix; species Hystrix brachyura. Next base: position 456,886 of record QZML01004268.1, read on the forward strand.
CAGAAAATAGAGCAGTGGTCACCTGCTGACGGGGGGGGGAGAAGAGGGAGAAGTGATTGCTAAAAGGTGTGGTATTTCTTTTTAGGGTGAAGAAAATGCATTGGAATTAGTGTATATATTTTTCATATACACTAAAAACCACAGAGTTGTAGATTTAAAAAACTAAAAATGAACAAGAAAAGATTTTGAATCAGACCATCAAATGACTTGTCCTGGAAAAAAACATGGAGGTACCATACACACACGCATACCATTGTTCCATTTGCGAAAGCTGCTCTTGTGAAATAGTTACACTGAAATGTTGCCAGACTGGACACTAGCCACATGAGACCAGTCCACCCATAATCACATGCTCAGAAGAATAACAATGATAATTAATAATAACTAAAATGCATTGTTTTTTATGTCAGACACTATATTAAGCTCTTGACACTTCTCTCCTTTCATTTCTCACTGCAATCCTCTGAGGGATATAATATTATCCCCATTTTACAGATGAGGAAATTGAGGCACAAATAAATTCAGTAACTCATGCCCGTCCACCTAGTTAGGTGACTCATTCCAGGCAATCTGATTCATCATACTATGCTGTGCAGCTCCAACCGGCCCTGTTTTCTTAAAAATCACTTGCACAATTCAGTGATTTACATCCACTGGATATAAGCCAAGAGAGGAGAGGGTCTAGATTTTAAAAGAGCCAAAGTTATTAACTGAAATTTCAATCCTAGACAGAACACTGGAAGCACCCAAGGCTCTGAGGATGAAACCAAGCAGAAGGCTGAATTTCAAGGTAACTAAAAGTAGTGACAGGAGGAGCCTATAACTGGAAGTTCTAGATTCTTACCTACTACCTTTTAAACGAGGGGCAGATGACTCACTTTCTCCCTACCCATAGAAATCTAAAAATCTAAGTACTATCAGCAAAAAAATCAAAAATATTGTATATCATATGTATGGACACATGACATACCTGTGTGCTTGCTAAAGAGTAAACTTAGAGCACACAATAAATTCCAAGTCCTAAATCACAGGAGGGGCTGGGGATTTAGCTCAGTGGTTAGAGTCTTTGCCTCACAAGCACAAGGTCCTGAGTTCGATCCCCAGCACCAAATAAATCAGTCAGTCAGTCACAGGAGAGGAAGATGAATGAAGGGCAATGCAATCAAAGAAGACTGCTCGAGAAGACCTTGAAAAAGAACATTAGGAGCAGGCAGCAAGGCAAAAGGTCACCTCTTGAGTCTTGGAGAGACTAAGAGTGTGTTATTCCTGCAGCAGCAAGGAGCACAGAGTGTTTAATGTGCCGGAAAATAGGAGTGGACAGGCAGGAAGGGGTTATGTAAGATCTCCAAAGTCAAGGCAAGTGTTCAGACTTGCTAAAGTAAGAAAAGGTAAGTCATGCTTTAGAAAGAGTTGTGAAAGCGTTATTACATTAGTTGAACACTTCATAAGAAAGAAATTCTGGCTGCAGCATTTGCTTACCCAAACCTCAAATTCTGCCTTGTAGACTCTCCTAATTTCATTTTAAATATTCTGTTTCTGTCATATTTCCCCACAAGGAATGACCTAGTGGAGTCTTAATTTCAGGAAACTCAAGATATAAAATCATCGCTGAAAAATCACAGTCCTAAACAAAACTGTAGGATTTCACAAAGCCTCTTAGCGCACAGCTAATACGCATTATGTCTCCTCGCATTTCATAGTTGAACTTATAATGAATCAACATCCTATTGAACAGGCTGCCCCTGACACAGTATGCATTTTCTCATGTGAAAAAGATTTCCTGATGCTCAGTCCCTGAAATTGTCTTCTTTTGGTAATAAAATTGAATGACCAAGTATCCAACTTTTTTGCTAAGTGTCACAGATATCCACGGCTGCCTATTTCGCTGTCATATACCCACCAGTCACACTCGTGTGTTACGAAACCCTTCTGGAAACGTCTCTCGTGATCTTCCCTGTCCAGGCACCGAGCCCTATTTCTTGGCACTCTCCATAGGCATCCACCTGGGTCTCAGTTCCCTCCGAGGATTTGCGCTTTCGGGCAAAACAATCTTGGGTAAGTCCACAAAAATCTTATCCAAGATACCCGATACGGGACGAAGCGGCTGAGCTGGCCTCAAAGCGACCTTCCAGCAAGCCCACCGCCCCACTTCACCCCCGGGGCGACCCCAGACCGCAGCGCACCCACCTGACCAAGGGCTCCTTCTCGGGCAGGGAGGGCTCCTGGAGGCACGGGCAGCGGCAGAAGCAGCAGGCGGTCCGCAGCCAGGCCCTCAGCCCCATGGAGAGCGAGGGCGCCCGCGGGCGCGGGAGTCCGAGCGCGCGGTCGTGCCCGGGACGCGGCCGCCCCGGCGGCCAGGTGCGGGGACAGCGGCGGCCACGGCGCGCGGGGCCAGTCCGTGCGCATCACGCCGGGCCGGGGACCCGGGCGAGGGCGCAGGCGCTCCACGGCCCGGCGGGCAGGCCGCGCGCCTCCCCGCCACTAGATTTCGTTTGGCGCGTGTGTTTCGGTAGAGCTTTTTGCCCCTCTCTTTTAATTCTCCGGGCGCAAATCGGAGCGCATGCGTCCCGGAGACGCCCCGCTGCTGCCCTCTAAGGAGAGAGCCGGGACTCCGGGTCGAGCGCAAAATCTGAGAGCGCGACCGGCGGGGGAAACCGCGGAGCCGCAGAGTGAGAGACCGGCTGACTCTGTTCGCACTTTTTATTGGCTTCACTGCAGAAGGAAGTAGGCGATCTTCGCCCCCCACCCATCCTCCCGCTCTCAAAACAGAGTTTAAGATTTACTTTTAACCTGCCAGCCCCACGCTGACCACGAGTCAGGAAAAGTCTATGGATGGATGCATCATAGAGGTGGGGTCTTTTGAGGTAATATGTTCACAATATATGATTTGGAAGAAAAAAAAAAAAGTTTTCAAACATCCAGACCTAATATAGCCACCTCGAACAGGGCAAAACATTGTGAGCTTCCAGAGCTATTTAATCCATGTTTATGTATAGGTGGAGATAGGCATATATGCGTTTTTTATGCTTGTACAAACTGTAAGTATATATAACACACACCCTCCTCCTTCTCTGCCCTAACAGTAGCACGCTCCACACGTTTCTGCCTCTGGCTTGTTTCATTCAGTATGTCCTGGAAACTACAGTATCTATGCTCGTGTCTCTTCCTCTCCATTTTAACAGTCACGTGTTAGGCATTCTTATGGATGCCCAGATGTTATTTAGCCAGACCCTCACTGATGGGCATTTGGGTTAATTCCCCCCTCGTGTTATTAAGATAAGGCTGCAGTGAACATCCTTGAACCAGTGTGTGCAGATATACCTCTAAGAATATCTATTAAATAAATGTTTGGCAGTAGATTTGCTGGGTAAAATGCCCTTTTAACTTTGAAGAATCTTGCCAAATTGCTCTCCAGTTAATCCCAATGTACATTCTCAAATATGAAATCACTTCCCTAAACCCCCTCTTCCATCAATGCAAGGTGCGAGTTAGTATTTTGGCTTTGCCAATCTGATTTGCTCAAAAAGTATTTATTGAGCACCTGATACATGCCAGAATGTTTTAGGAAATAGGAATATAGCAGTGAAGAAAACAAACAAATAATCACTGCTCTGAGGAAGTAAACATTCTAAGGGGAAGTTAGATAAATAAGTACATCACTTTGTATTTAGAAAATGACATGAGGTTGGGTATATAGCTCAAGTGGCAGAGCACTTGCCTAGCAAGCACAAGGCCCTGAGTTCAATCCCCAGCAACCACCCCTCAAAGAAAGAAAAAAGAAAATGGCATATACTATGGAAAAAAGTAAAGCAGGGAGAGCAACAAGGAGTGCCAGGGAGGGGTGTGTGTGCATGCATGCGTGTGTGTGTGTGTGTGTGTGTTGGAGGCAGGCAGATAGGGGAGGCAGTGTGTGATTTTAAAAGAAGTGGTCAGAGACGGCCTCCCTGAGATTGAGACATTTCAGCAAAGACTTGACAATGAGCAGGCCAGCCATGATATCAGAAAAAAAGAGCATTTCCGGCAGAGCCAAGGCAATGTGCCATAACCCGGAGGAGACAGAATAAACCAGATGGTGCCTGAGAAAGACTGTGGACCCCAGAAGGCCCTGAAGACAAGGGGCTACAAGGGACGGTGGTAGGAGATAGTGGAAGGTGGGATCTTGTAGGGAATCAAAAGACTCTGATTTTGCTCCTTAACAGCTGATCAAACTTTGGAGGTTTTTGAATAGGAGTGACGTGGGCTGACCTGTGTGGAAACAGGCTTCTCTGACTGCCGTCTTGAGAAGAAACTGGGTACTGAGATGTGTTACAGGGAGGTGCACATGCAGGCCACGCTAATAATCTAAGTGACACACACCAGCAGCTTACAACGCGATCACGGCCGTGGTAAGAAATGGTTGGACTCTGGATGAAATCTGAAGGTCAAGCCAACAAGATCTGCCAAAAGATTACAAGTGTAGTGTGCAGGAATGATAGGAGCGACTGTAAGGTTTGGGGTTTATAAGCTGTGAAGGCTGAGTCACGGTTGACTGAGACAGGAGTGTGGGAGGAGCAGGCGTGGAGGAGTGAGGCAGAAGGGTGACAGTTTATTTTTATAGGTGTCAGTGCTCATGGGACACTTATCTTTTTTTGTTGTTTTGTTTTGGTGTTTTTTTGTTTGTTTTTTCTTTTTGGTGCTGGGGATCGAACTCAGGGCCTTGTGCTGCGAGGCAAGCACTGTAACCACTGAGCTAAATCTCCAGCCCCAGGAGACTTATCTTTAAAAGTGTTGCTATACATAGGTTTGTCCTTTTCTAGCAACCCTATGAGGTTGGAGGGACTTCCACTGCATATTCATTCAGAAGCTACTGAAGGATAAGAAAAAGTCATAGACGATCCCCACAGCCTCTGACTTGGAGAGACAGAGTCCAGAACCATCACAAAATGTTACCGAGATGTGACGGAATACCAGCTGTCACCGGACAGCACAGAACTGTGGTATCAAGCCGAGAACTGTGTCACTTACCACTTAGAACTGGTGTCGGATGGGAGGCTGAGTGTCGCTCTAAAAAACAAACTTCCTACTGACTGGAAAATCCCCTTGGTATGAACAATGCGTCCGGAAATTGGCTTTTGGATTTGGATTTGGAGTTACTCCGTCTAGGTTCAAGTAGACAGTGGGTGAAGGATACCGCCAAAATGCGAACTCAGCCAGCACAAAGATGAAGTCTAGGATCTAATAGCTACTATTCACTTCTAGAGTTGGATCTGTTAAGAATGGAGCAATCAGAAAAAAGCAATCGGCTCCTGGGAAATACGGTGCTTTTCCTCTTTACTAACTTTGGTTTGTAGATGTCAATTTTTCTGAAGCTCAGTTTTCTAATCCATGAAGTGGAAAGGACACATGCGGCCCTCCCTGGCACAGTTCTGAGACTCACGTGAAATCATCCGAAAACTGTGATGCCTCAGAATGTCAGAGTCCAAACAGTACTGATAAAATCCGAATAATTTAGGCCCATTGAGGAAATCAGCACTCAGACTGCATGTGGCAGCATTTCCACTCACATTTGTGCCTCTGCAACCTGGGGGTATCTTTCACACGGTCTGTTTCAGACAGGATATTTACAGAAAGTCACAGAATCGTGTCTATTTGATAACCCCGATCCGCAGGCTCATGCCTTGCCTTCCTAAGGATCCTGTCTAACAGACGCTCACTTTAACAATTACTATGTTCCTTTCTAAATTAATTTGAGTTGAAAATGAGTTTTATATGAAAAATAGAACAAGTTCAAGCATTCCAATCTGTTAACAATCCTTTACAAAGTACTGTATTAATAATATATCATCGTGTGCTTTCCTTCAAAACAAAAAAAAAAAAAATGAGTTTTATAAATGAGATATTCGCCCCTAAAAACCTGAAATATTACACATCAAGTTCTCTTTGATCACTACCTACAATCCTGATTTATTTTCTACACTCCCCAGGGTCATTATTAGTACCAGTATGGTACAAACCTTTCTCAGGACATGTATATACATACATGTCCCCCGTGATATTGCATCACCGCATGGGTTGTTATTACTGGTGAGCTTTGGTTTCTTTAAATAAAAGTTATACACGCATCTACGTACAAGCTTGTTCGACTTAATAGTATGTCTCGGAACATATCCTTGTTAGTGTACGTGATACTATCTTATTCTTCTTTTTTTTTTTCCGGGGGTGGCTGGGGATTGAATTCAGGGACTTGTGCTTGCTAGGCAAGCACTCTACCGTGTGAGCTAAATCCCCAGCCCTTTATCTTATTCTTTTTAACTGATGTGAGTATTCTATTTATTGGTTTATAAAACAGTGTCGTATCGGGGTTTTTCACAGTGTTCTTCTTCCCAGTTGTCGAATACCCTCACAATCGTCCTGTTTTTGATAAAGTTGACCTTTGACAAGGCTACGAGACCTTCTAGCTTCAGCCTCCTACATAGCCGAGACCTATTTTAGCTTCCCTATTTCCTACTTCAGACTTCATTCACAGGAGAGCATTGAGCTTCTCCATTTCTAGAATGGTGCTAGGATGCTTCTACTGCCTGAGTTGGTGCCAGCACCACCAACCACCCACGGCCACATCTGACATGTTTCAGAAGCCCGTGGGTACCTGATGTCAGGGGAGCGGGCAGTCCCCAGGGCAACTGGTGACTCAGACTCCTCAGCTGGTTGTTTTCAAAGCAGAACTAGGAAACAGGTCAACCTCTATTTTTAGATTTCTCCAGAGCAGGGAAAACTCTACCATCTGTTTTGAAAACAACCAGTGTACCTCGGAACACTACCATTTTACTGGCAACTTCTAAGAGTTGAGGAAAAAGCATATGCAAAGAGAAAAGTTTAGAAATTCAATATTTTAGGGCCCTGAGTTCGATCCCCAGCACCAAAAAACAACAACAAAAAAAAGTAAAAGAAATTCAATATTTAATCAAATGCCACATCAAAGATGCGTTTCACTAAAAAAAACTCAGCTTGGAGCAACATAGCACGAGCTAGTGTCATGTGCTTATTCGCTTGACAAGTATTTATTGAGCCAGGTACTGGGGATATATATGATAGTATGTGGGTTCCTTTCATGAAGGCTAGGACTTTGTCTTGTTCATTGCAGTGTCCCCAGCACCCACAGTAAACACTCAATAAATAGAAAGAGATGCCGTACAGCAAGACCTAAAACAGAGCAGGTAAAGAATGGGCACATCTTTAGGAGCTACCCAAATCCAGGAAAGAAGAGCTAAAAAGTGCTGTTTTCCTCAGAGAAAATAGAGCTCTTATAAATGAGCCAGGACCCTGAACCGACTTCCACAGTGTCACTCTCCCCAGGCCACCCACGATGGACAACCAATGTGCCCCACTTCTGCAGAGAAGTCACATTGGGGAGTGACCGAAAAAGCCACCAAAGGTCCCCATGGGGTTTCTCGTTTCTGTTTCTGCAATGTCTCTCCCTCCTCCTTTTGGTAGAAGCATTTTGTTTTCCTTTGAATAACATCCCCCAAACCCATGAGTTGGGCCTAACAAGGAAGATCCCCCCACCAACCGCCAGCCCCCCGAACCCATGAGCCCTCTCAAGGAATGGACATTGACCAAAATGGGCCAATCAAATATTCCTTCCACAATTGGCACCTTAGTGGCAAGGATGTAAAGATAGAAAATGGCTGCCGTTGAGAAATGAATTATTTTAGGGATAACACCTTGACAAGCAAGGCCCCAGGTCACTGCCAGGTAGCTGCCTGGAGCCTTCCTGCTCCCTTGTCTCCCAAGGCCAAGTTGTTCCAGTCCTCTAGTACGCCCATCCTTCTGTGGGTTACCCTGTTCCTGTCGCTCACTGCCATTTTTCTTTTTTTCTTTAAGTTAACCGGAGTCGGTTTCTGTTGCTTTCAGGACTCACTGAAGTAAAGAGGCAGGAAGAGAGTCATTGTGTGATTCGGAGGAAGCTGATTGTGAAAGAACAGTACTCTCCTCTGGGCCACTATAATGCAGCACAGTTAGATTTAGCCAGGTGAGACTTTTATTTCCGTGTTCTGCTTGGCTTCTCCACTCTGAAAAGAAACAGGCAGTATCTGCCATCTGAACATCCTACACTCTGTGGTTTCCTGTAATGCAAAATACTGTCTCAATTTTCACACCATTTTTATTCAGTGCTGCCTGCTGGCCACTTTCACTTCCCAACCCCTCAAATACATACTCTAAGAAAAATTTAATAATCATTGTCTTTGTTCATTCTTCAGCTTCAAGTGACAAGCAATCCTGCTTTCCTCAGAATTCAGTGGAGAATCTTTTCTAGAGAACTCCATAGTCGAGAATAATTCAGCTTTTTCGATCCCCAGCACCCAAAAAATAAAATAAAATAAAATAAAATAAATAAAATGGTAGAGAGAATAAATCAGCTTTTAAAAGGCTGCCCTTGGAGAGAATGAAAACACACGTGAAGCAAACCACAGGAGGCAACAAGCATACCAGGAGGTTTTTCTTCATGCCTCTTGAGGGAAAAATCAACCCTGCCACCAAGAGAAACCAGTCCTGTTGGGTATTGACTCCATCTAACACCTTTTTGTCTAGATTTTTGTGACCTTCATCCTCTGGGTAGGCATCAGCTGCTAATTGTCAGTGACAAAACATCACTCAAAGTGGTTCAAGTACAAAGTCAAACTTACTCTCTGTTTTAGTTACTTTTCTCTCACTGCCGAGACAAAATACCCAACACCCAAAGTGAAAGGGGAAAGGTTTATTCAGCTTACACTTCATGGAGGTTTCAGTCCACAATCAGCTGAATCCAAGGGAGGGTGCAGGGCAGACAGGCAGAAGGTCGCAAGGTAAGAAAGGGAGCAAGAGAGAGCGGGAAACAAGCATCTTTCTGTCCCTTATATTTTATACAAACTACCTGGCTGTAGGGTGGGTAGCACTCCCACCCTTAATCCTAATACCCTTAATCCTAGTATCATATCCTTGATCCCAGCAGAACTATGCCAAACCAGTCAGTGGACTGACTTAGCAGTCACACACTCTAGATACAGGCCCACCTATGACCACATGAGGCTCTGAGGGGACATCTAGACACAAACCGTAACACTCTCTCAAAGAACTAGAACATTAGGAAATAATATAGCTTGAGACACAAGTGGATCCGAGCACTCGAAAGTAAGGGGTCAGTCTCCTCGCATCCCTGGACTCTGAACTGTGGCACTCTCAGGTGCCCGGGAGCACTGGGTTCCACATCTTTTCTGCAGACAATCCCAGCACAACAAGAAGTACCTCCTTTCCAATAAGTTGATCGGTAGTCCTGAAATGGAACCAGCTACTGCAATCCCAGGGTGGACTACATCTACCCAGCAGGCTCCAGTCTCCGACACACCCCTGCAGTGCTCAAGAGGGAGGGACTGGGGAGACAGGACGAGTAAGCCTCTAGGACTAACAGCAGTAGAAGGATAGTTTCCCGAGAAAGATCCACTGCAAGCTTCAAAGGGGGAATGCGACTGACAGGGCACAAGCAACACATATTCCCTACATTGACATCTTTCCTGCATTGACTATATTGCTATCTCAAACCAGATTCTGTATCTAACTAGACCGCCATGGCTGAACATTCTCCCGCGGCTGTACACGCATAGGTGTAGACACGGCTGTGTGCATCCAAGGAGCTTCTGCCATCTGGAAAGGACAGAAAGGACCCCACAAGGAATAGCCAGTCCACAGTCCTGTGGGGCCAAAAACCCGGGATCACAGGCTACAGGGGCTTTCTACAAAAGTAACTTCAAAATTCCACTGCATCCTCTAGACAGAAATCAGATAATTGACGAGTTCAGCAATGTCTACTTCAAAAAACAGAAGGAAAGAAATTATTTCCCCAAGTGCAGAGCAACTCTCCCAGAAGGCTGTTGGCAGAAGCAGTTTCTCCGAGTGTGACGATCCTAAAACCCTGCCTGAGAATCTCTAACGCTTGCCGAAACTCCAGATTCCCAGACTCTACTGAGTTGTAAACTCTGGAGACGGGGGAGCCCCAGAATCTGTGGTTTTTAGAGATGGTAAAGCAGGGCCAGAAATGAGCGGCACTTTGTGGCAGCACTCACTGGCTGCTCTGTTTCTTCTACAAACCTTGAGTTTCTTTAATGGTCTCTCCGGGATCACACCCAAGACGGATACTGTTGCCCACTGATTAAGGAAGTGAAACCAACCATCTCATCGCACTCGCATCTTTGGCGTTTACCAGGGACTGTGCTGATGAACGAATAGACGGGAAAGGTGGGGCAGAATGGGTGACGAGAAGGACTTAGCTTGTCCAGTGGACCGGCCCGGTCCCTGCCTTCAGGTGACGAATCTCTGTCACTGACTACCCTTCTCCGCCCTGCGGCCTCATCTCCACTAAGGTTCCAGCACAGATCACAGCCCAGGGCTTGGGGCCTTCGGGAGTTGGCCTCAGAGAACATGCGGACCTGCACGCATCCAACAGTCACATGTGAAGTACCCACTAGCGCTCCCCGCAAAAATTACAGTCTCATATGTCTAGTGTACAGCACTGATATAGACTGGAACTCAGAGAGACTAATCAGTTTTCCAGCGTCACACAGTTAAAACAAATCATGCTCAGGACTTAAACCCAAGCAACACTTTAACTACCTGGGGTCTCGTGGCTTAAAACTAGAATGGGGATAACCATAACGTAACGGAAATTAGCGAGACAGGAGTCAGTTAGGATTTCATTAGGCCACAAGGACGGGAGCCCTAAAATACAGTCGCGAAGCCCCAAACAGTCGGCCGAGTCAAGAGTCTCCACGGATCTTACAAAACATCCGTCAGGTGTCCTTGGGCTGTCTGGGGATCGCCTCCCCAGTGCATGATCAGGCAGGCCACTGGCCACTGGCTGAAGGGTACAGAGGCCCTCAGGAGCACTATGTAGACCAGAGCCTACAAAGTATACAGTCTCCCTGTAGGGTAGGGATTAAACTGCTTATACAATATAATACTACTCCCTTCTAAATCCCTTAAAAACCCCTAGACAAAGAGCCCTCGTGTGTATCCCACTCGGATGGGAGGGGTCCCAACTAGTGGGAGCTTTCTTGCCGGTATTTCTTTCACATTCCTGTCTTTCTAGACAAAGACATTTCAAATAAATTTGCTTATATTCTACCTTCTCCATCATCAGTTTCATTCTTTGTCACCATGGGATGTGACTCCAGCGTTCTACTAACACCTCTGTAAATAGGTCAGTTAGGAAGCTATGTAGGGAAAATGTAAAGCATATAGTAACGCCTTAAGTGCACACTAGAGAAAGCCACTTCTCATCTGTAACGTAATTTCCACTTTACAACGTTGTGAAGAATCCACTGCCCGGCCTGGGCATTCCTATTCCATGTCCACCTCACCCGACTTTTGTTTTCTCCATACCATTTGGCGTTCTGTGGCATAGATACAGATTCAGACATATAGACACATAGGTCTATAGATGTGTTTACAAATGCATACATGTTTTATTGTTTGCTCTCCGTCTCGATGGTTGAGATTTTGTTTATTACTAAGTATTTTTGCTGAAAATGGGACTGTGCGTATAATGTGCTGAGTCTCCCAGTGTGACTGCAGCTTGGTCCTTTGTCGCCTTCCACCCTGCAGTATTCTCCTGCCTCAGCTTTCCCTGGATCTATTCAGAGGGCCTCAGTAAATGTACAGAAAATGTGATTGAAACCAGGTTTTCTGCTCAAAAAATGTTCGCTTGAATCTGATCTGATTTACAGACGAAAAAGCTGAGGAGTATGTGCTTTTCATCCCTGAACTCAAACTCTAGGGATGGCCCTGTCAGAAAGGCAGGCTTCGGAAAGAATCCAAACAATGTAAATAACTTCGCTCTTCCTTGCAGGCCGGCTGGGGAATGCCAATGGCAAACATATCCAGGAGGGGGCAGCAAGTGCTCACTTCAACCCTTGGCTCCCTCCCAGGATTTACTTTGGTGATGGGCGCCTGAGAAAGGGCTTCTGTTTGAGAACGGTAGCCATGGGGTAGCCTTCATGGCACCCCTCCTCCCCGTATGAGAGGTAAGTATGTTTTCCCCACCTGACTCATGAACTGGGATTTGAAAACTGAGATTTGGGGATTCCCAGGCCGGCTCCCGGGCTGCTCCTTGGCATTCCCTCTCCATCCCATTCCTCCTCCTGCAAACTCCCTCCTTCATCTGTTCACCCAGACTACTTCAGAGACCGGTTTGTCCTCAAGGGGGATAACACCCCCTTTCTCTGTCCACGTGTTGTCGTGGCATAGAGGGATGTCTTAGTTACTTTTCTCTGATTGCTGGGACAAAATACTAGGCACCCAAAGTTAGGGGAAGAAAGGTTTATTTGGCTCACAGTTTGTAGAGGTTTCAGTCCACAATCAGCTGGATCCGAGGCAGGGTGGCATGGCAGACAGGCAGAACACAGCCTGGTAAGCAAGGAATGCAAGCAAGGAGCTAACCAGTTTCTTCCTGTATTTTATATTTTATCCAGGCTACCTGGCTTTAGGGTGGGCAGTACTCCCACCCTTAATTCTAATATCCTTAATCCTAGCGTCACATCCTTGATCCCAGCAGAACCATGCCAAAGCAATAAGTGGACTAATTTAGTAATCACACACACTCTAGATCCAGCTACCTCTTACCACATGAGGCTTTGGGGGGACATCTAGACACCAACCATAACAAGGGATCTGGATCACGGAAACTCCTCATTACTTGCCACAGAAATGGTGGTGTTCCTTGGGGCATAGTGACCTTTCTGAGCCGGGCTAGTAGCAAGGGAAAGAAGTGAACAGACTCTCAGCCTAGGGTCTCAGCCTGCCAGCTCTTGGCAACAAGGCTCTCTCTCCAGTGTCATCCCCATCCCTGCTCCCTGCTGTTGTCCTCCGAGAAGTCCAGTGTCCCCAACTGAAGGCCTGAGAAGCCGATACTACCCGGGGTTTTCTAGACATCTTGGCCAACCCCGTATCAACAAAACCTCCAAGGCCTGGAGGACACAGCCGGGGGAGACTCCCAGGCTGAGGGTAGCAGATCAGTTCTCACCCTTGGGGAACCCCCTGGACCTAAGTAGCAAAGTTTTCTTTTTAAGTGCATCATTTCTTCTACA
>QZML01004272.1:6529-22320 GCA_016801275.1 Hystrix brachyura
TATAGTTGGTGTCGATGGCATCTAGGAGGAATTTCTTTACTCCTGCTCTGACGTGCCAATTTAAAGGCCAAATATTTAGGCATGAATTTCTAATTGTCCTGCGGTGTCCTGCTCCCTTGCTTGGAAGAGATCTACTAGCTAAATTAGGAGTAATTCTCAAGTTCCAGCCTAGGCCAAAATGGATTTTGCTTAATCAAAGACAGTATTCAATCAGGGAAGAGACATGTAAAGGTCTTCAGCCTCTCATAGACAAGTTTCTTAAATACGGGCTTCTGACGCCTTGTCAGTCTCCTTGTAACTCTCCTATTCTGCCTATAGTTAAGCCCTCAGGAGAATATCAGATGGTACAAGACCTCCGCCTCATTAACGAGGCCGTCATCCCAATCCATCCTTTAGTGGCAGACTCACATACAATTCTCTCTCACATTCCGGGAGATACTAAATGGTTCTCAGTCTTAGATTTAAAGGATGCATTTTTCACGATCCCTCTACATCCAGACTCACAATTTCTATCTGCTTTTGAATGGGAAAATCCCATTACGAGGAAAAAGCAGCAATATACTTAGGCAGTTCTCCCACAAGGGTTTAGAGACAGTCCCCCACTTTATGCCTGTGCATCAGAGAAAGACCTAAGAGATTTACAGCGAAAACAGATCTAACCTACTCCTCATATTTAGGCTAATAATAAAAGTCAGTCGTTAACCATTTTCTTATTGGCTCCTCACAGGTGTCTCTCTCCTCAGCCCAGCCAGCAAGCCACAGTACTCCAAGGTAGATAGGAGAGATGATCCCCTGTGGTAGGGTCCACGCCCCATCCAGCAGGAAGTAGCTTCAGCAGATGAGACCTCCAGCCCCTCAACATCCCATAAAGAATAAAGGGGATTTTTGTCTCTCAGGGAGAAATGAGGTAGGAATAGGGCATGGCTTGACTTGGCTGGGAAGATGGACATGACCTTGGGGGAGTGGCCTTGACCTGATGCCAGCCTGGGGCACGAAATGCCAAATGCCAATCTTCTCACAGGATCCAGAAACTACATCCCATAAAGAATAAAGGGGATTTTTGTCTCTCAGGGAGAAATGAGGTAGGAATAGGGCATGGCTTGACTTGGCTGGGAAGATGGACATGACCTTGGGGGAGTGGCCTTGACCTGATGCCAGCCTGGGGCACGAAATTCCAACTGCCCCTCTTCTCACAGGATCCAGAAACTCTCACGAGAACGCAATCGAGATAAATATAAATGGCACCTCGAGCTCACTCCTTCTCTTGCCCTCTTGCTCTCTTAACTCCCCTTTGCTCCCTGCTCCCTAACCCATGCTCCATCTTTAGCTCCCCAGCCTCCCACTCCTTTTTAGATTCTCTAATTGTGGCAACAGCTGGTTATTCCATTCACCTGGCAAAACAAGTCTCCCTTTTGTTACTTAAATAAACCTTAATGCCCTAAAATTTGCTCCTGCAATTAATTGCCTCTGTGAATAAAGAACCTGGAAATACCCTCTCTGAAAGCCCGGGAGCCTCTTACATCACCACCAGGCAAAGAACCACAACCAACTGTGGTGCTTGCAGAGGGACAAGGAATGTGGAATGAGTGGTGTAAGAAGGGAGTTACCAATTAGCAGCTACAGCCCTGAATCCAGTTGTAGAAATAAGCATGCAACAACTAAGCGTATATCTTCCTTATTTTATTTGGATATATACACATATACACTCAAAATACATAGTTATTGTTTCCCTTCTTATCTCTTTATTAATTTTACTTCTTAGCACTTTTTTATAGCAGTTAAAGAGTTGTAAGAGCAGAGGGGACGTATCAGTGCAGGACTTCACATTGTCTACTTACATGCAGCTCAGTTCTCATGCTAGGAAGAGGTTTTCTTTGGAGTGTGGTTATGTAGGTGTTCTGTGGATGTCAAGTTGACAAAGGGTGCACTGGTAATTATCAGGACAAGCACAAACGCACTTCACATTTAAAACTCACAAGTCTAGGTTGGGCACCTTGAACTTCACTGGTATCGTCCCCGGGTGGGCCTGAACCTTTCAGTTAACAGGCAAACACGCAGACTGATTGTGCCACGGAGACACAGAGGGGAGCCACTTCTGATGGTAATAGGCAGCCAGACAGTGCGTGGCCTGCGTTTTGCAGCAGAAGGAGACAGAGACCCGGCCATCTCCGCGACGAGGGCTCCAGGGCTGGCGAGAGGTGGATCCTGCCAAAGGCACCCTGCAGCCCTTCTAGCTTCTGGATCCCGCCTGCCGCGCACCGGTTTCTAACGTGACCCGACGCACAGCCTGGCTCCCAGTCTCCAGACTTACACAGTCGTCTTGCAAAGAGCACAGAAAAGTTGTCTTAAAAAGCGTTTTAAAAAATCTTTAGCCAGCTGGAGTTCATTTTCCCTAGTGTAGAAAGAAAGCCCTGTTTCCCACTTTGTGTCTCTATCCTTCTTTTTACACATTTAAGAGGTCATAAACTCGGAGATATGCTCGCTGGCAGGCCTACGAATTGACCTGTCGTCCTCCTTGATCTCTGTCCCAGTGACTTCACCCAGGGAGGGTTTGCCCCGCTTCCGTGGGACACTGGGACAGGGTGGAAGGTATTTTGAATGCATGGCATGGGAGGCGCTCGTCTAAAGGACAAGCTGGGAATACTTCCGAGCATCTCAGGATGCACAGGACAGGCCCTTAAAGGATGACCTGGCCTACAGTGTTAATGGTTGTGCAGGGTGGAGACCCAGGGTGCAAAGATCTCCCTGTCCCTCAGAATTTAACCCCCATTCATTTATTTTCAGATTTTTGAGGCAGGGTCTTGCTATGTAGTCCTGGCTGACTTTGAGCTGGAGGTTCTCCTGCCTCAGCCTCTAGAGTGCTGGTTTTACTGGCACGAGCCTGGCCTAATCCTCGTTTTAGTCAAAGCTTCCCTAAGCCCCACAGACTTACTGTGATGGTTATACCTCATCCTTCTACACAGGGAAACTTTCTGTTTCCAGAGGAAGGACTCTGTCCTAGTTCTGGAACAAACTTTCCTGATTCTAAGCGATGCCTCGGTTGTTATTAAGCACAGTTAAAGGTGCTTCTCATGAAATTGCCTGCTTCAGTCAGGTTGGAGCTGGGGCCCGGGGAGGTGATTTTTAGTGTGTGTGTGTGAGTAGCTTTTGGAGGTACACATCTGTATTTG
The DNA here is from genome assembly GCA_016801275.1 of Hystrix brachyura. Classification (NCBI taxonomy): domain Eukaryota; kingdom Metazoa; phylum Chordata; class Mammalia; order Rodentia; family Hystricidae; genus Hystrix; species Hystrix brachyura. The sequence continues at coordinate 9,700 of QZML01004272.1, forward strand.
GTATCCACATGTCAGATCCTCAAATGTTAACTTGTGGGTGCGTCAGAGTCCTTGAGTCACAAAATGAGGGAAAAGGAAACAATTTCAGGATGAATGAAGAAGAGATTTATGCTACACAAAAGTTAATATGTGGAGCGAATTTCTGAAGACTCCGTTCAAAACTTTAAAACTCATCTGGGCAAAAGCTCCTGGGGGTTTATTTTACCAAATAAGTTGGCTCCGGGGGCGATCAGAGCTCCCCATCCCCCTGCGCTTGAAATGAAGCCCGCCTGCCACTGCAGATGGAGCCCAGCGCCTGAATACACGCGGGCAAGGGCTCCACCACCGAGCTGCTGCCCAGCTTTGCACGTTGGACACCTTGACACAAGGTCTCACTAAGTTGCCTCGCTGGCCTCAAAGGCGCAATTCTTCTGCCTCAGCCTGCAGAATAGCCCGGATGGCAAGTGTGAGCCACCTTGCCCCACCAAGGTCAGGCCATTCTGGCTAAGTGAGGAATTTACATGACAATGCTGTGTTTAAAGTGAATTTAATTGATGGTTTTATAACACAGGAGTTCAAATTTCTGTCCAAATAAAAGTCAAATAAAATGTGCCGTATATTACTTCTTTCACTGGAAAGTTTAGATTCTCACTTGAGTCGACCTTCTCTGGCCTTTTTTGATGACTGCGCCAAGAGGCCAGATGAAGTCGGCTCAGCTGAGCGCTTGTCAGAACCGGGAAGCTTAGATCATATTAGCTTCCATGATGGTGACGGCAAGCAGCGATACTGAGCTCGAAATAATTTAAATAAGTTGGGATTTAGGATTAAATGGACTCACTACTGTCACATCTTTGAGTCTCCTAATTTCTGAAAAAGGAGGGATTAAGACTGTCATGCATCAAGTCCCTTGCGATACATGTTTATAATCCTTGGACGCCTTCAGGAGGTTTCAGATGGTTTGTGTCCTTCATGCTGTAGGGAAAGCGGTCCCCACAGGTAGGGAAAAGATAGGATAAAGGCCTCATTAGACCCAGAAAGCCAGACAATTATAATCGAATAGTTAGAAACATAAAGGCAGCCAGATTCCAAGGGTCAGAGAGACAAAGGCAAAGAGACTGGTTCCGGGAAGGTCCCCAGGTAATCTGATTAACATAAAGAACACAAACTCCCCCTTTTGATTGTTACATCTCTGCATTACCTGGCCCTAAGCCACCTACCCATAATTTCAAAGAAAAGTCACAGAACTATGAGAAATCGAGGCAAAGGTAACTGATAAGCCCAAGAGCCAACAGAATCCCAAAGGCCAAGAACAGGCAAAGAACCCAATAAAAGGGACTGCAATGAGGGGGCCAGGAGTATTTCGTTTTCAAAGGCTCCCTACTCCTCCAGTAGCTCTCTATCTTCTCTCTCTTCCCCCTTTTCACCACGTTTAAATAGTCTTCTCTTAGTTTAAACTCGGTTTCTTTAATTCTTTACTGTAGCTTAAACTCGGTTTCTTTAATTCTTTACTGTAGCTTAAACTCGGTTTCTTTAATTCTTTACTGTAGCTGGGTTTACGATGTCCAGGAAGTTATATTTTCTAGCAGGACCGCAGATCACAGTCCACCTCTGGACCTACCCATGCTGCTTCTAAGTTAGTGTAAGGCAAGATCCTTACACACGCAATGATTTATGCTAGGAGCGTTCTAAGCAGATTTGTGGACCACAATGGCTGTGACTTCACCTAAATCCCTACTCTGTACTGATCCTCGGTCCTGACAAGATCACCTTACTGCATACAGAAGAGGCCATAGAAGAAGGAACCCAGGTAACCTTGCTCCCACAGGACACATAGCATGCTGGCAGGCAGCGCAGAGGCGGCAGAGGTGGACACGCGCCTTAAAGTCAACAGGAGCTGTGTCTGCAACACCCACACAGCAATTCTGGTTCTTGCCACTTGGCCCCTTTCTCCTTTCAGCACCTAACAGAGTTCTTGCTGAGAGGGCGGAGGACTACTTTGGGGACTGAGCATCAGGATGGAGTCCCAGGTCCCCCACTGAGATCTGAGAGACCTTGGGAAAGTTTCTTCTGTAATGCTCAGTTTCTTCTGTGAAACTGAGAGAAAGAATAGAACCTGCCTTCTAAATTTGTTACTGAGGATGAAAGGAGGCAATGCAATTCAAGCACTTAGCACAGTGGTGGGAACACAGAAAGTACTTGCTAATCGTTGCTGCTGTGATTAGTGGGGTGAGGAAGGCATTGTGCCATCGCCTTGCCCCTCTGGAGCCCATTTCCTTTCCCAACTGGTGGAGCTTCACAGATTTCTAGTGACTTCAGAGTCACTTTCCCCAAGCAACTTATGTTAGAGCAATAAGAACTTCTCTAGTTCTAAAAACATCATCCAATAAGGCATTTCCCCACAATTTACTTGCAGGGCCTTTGATTCCATATCTGCTATGTGGCCCAATAGGAAAAAAAATGAATTAGGAAATAAACACCAATTTATAATGTCTGTTATTGGGCCCAGTAAGGGCCTGTATAGTCTTTGGCAAGCGTTCTTTTTCTTTTACATTTCTGTTTATTTATTTTTGAGATAAAGTCTCTGTTGCCTGGGTGGAACTTGGGCAGGACTTCAAGGGGTACAACCCTCCTAGCACCACAGGGGTACAACCCTCCTGCTAGTTGCAGAAGTCCTTCTAGGACTTCTTCTCCCCTTACACGATGCTTGGAGTATTTCATATAAATGTTTTTGGAAAAAAATCATGTCCACAAAACACTTCTTTCTTGTTTCTGAATTTGAGTTAAAAGCTTTGAATTTTGTGGATTTAACACAAAAGCAAGCCAAGTGGATAGCAATCATCGAGAACACTTAGATAATTTCTCCCTGGAACTATATTGCATGTAGTTTGGCGCGTCTACCTACACAAGACCCCTACTTTGCAGAACAATGAGCAGAAGAACAGTATGCTGATTAATTTATCTATTTATGGTACATATTGGATTAGGCCCAGCAAGGGAGCGATCTTGTTTTCTTCTTTTCTTAGGTTTCCTTACATTTCTCCCTGCTGAATTATAAAAATTAGAGTGATTTTTCTTACCTAAGCCTCTTGGCAGAGATTTTTGTCTGAGTCTTTTAAGGCATGTGAAGTCTGACTTCCACTCTTTTTCATATGAGTATCACGGTATTACATGATAGAAATTATTCTTAAATGCCTGCTCTTCTCCTCTCCCCAAACCTGTAAGTATGTGTACAAAAGAATACAATTTTAGGATTAGCGGAAAAGTTAACCAACTAAAACTTGAATTCCAAACCATAGTCTAGAGGAAAAGGTGAAACTTATTTCATTTGTCTACAGGAATTTTATTTCATGTTATTTATGATTGTGGGGATATGTTTGGTGGAGGGAAAGGAACATCATTGAGAAATTTCTCTGGATTAGTGTATGCGAATCTTTTATAGTGTGGGACAAAGTAGAGTTGTAAAGATTACAAAAGCAAAGCAAAACAACAACAAGAACAACAACAAGAAAATCAGGACTATTCTTCCTGAGATGAGAATATTAGGATTACAAGCACTGACCTAGTCACTGAGCTGATGGATGGAAATATGATCCCTTACAACACAAAGATGTCAAAATAAATACATTCGGAAATGTCTTCTGGCAGTGAGGAAGGACAATGTGTCCCTAGAACCTTCTGGGCATGCTGGTGTGTACTGTGTTAGCAAAGACAGCAGGCTGCTGAGATAGACGGCTGGTGTGGAACTTGGCTCTGCTTCCTCAGGAGTATGATGAAAAGTTAATTATTCTGTTTCTTCATTTTAAGATTGGGAATAATGTGAAGGCTTGCTGCAAACTTTTCATGAAGGATAAACAAGCAAATACATACAATGATGCTTAGACTGATGTTTGACAAGAAACATTTCGCTCAGTCTTAGTTGCTGTTGGCAGTAGGGATTCTGAATGCCGAGCACGTTTCTCATGCTCTGACACACGAGTGTGACTGCTGATTCGAGAGAGTGTCCGAATGTGCGCTGCATTCTTCCGTCTTCAGCACCCAATTCCCAGAAATGCTGGGCAAGTGACAGAAAGCTGGCGGTGGAACAAGAGTGAAGAGTGCAATAGAGGACTTCTGCAGAAGGCAGGAGTGGGCCCAACAATGATCCGTACCGTGTAGGACCAAGACACTAGGGACAAGAGTTGCTCTCGGGACAGCCGACAGGATCACTGTCTGGCTACCACAGCAGGAGCTGCAGGTAGGTTCATTCAGCTCTACCCGGTTCCTACCTTGAAGAATAGAACGAGCAACAAAGTGTTTGATGGCACCAGTGTGTGTTGGCGAAGAGAGAGAAATGAAAACACACCAGGTGAGAGGAGGCCCCATCATGGAAAGATCACTGTAAACTGCCCGTCTTACATGCATTCTTCACACACAGGTACGCTCAGCGCAGGGATCCCCAGTACACAGATGGGCACAGAAGCAGGCGTCACAGGAATTTCAGGAGAACTCTCCTTCCCCAACAACTGCAGAAAAGCAGTTTCCTCTATATCATAAATCTGTTTCTGATAAAATGGTAAATTGGGAACTTTCACTGGACTATCAGGCTAGTGTCCAGGGTCGCCTGAGTGAAATCAGAATAGATCTGAATTTTGTTGGTAGATCAGGGACTCTAAACTTATGAACAGTAGAGCTCAAAGAAACAGTTAATAGAAGAGACCTCAGAATAAGTCTATTTAATATCCTCAGAAACTTGAAAGATCATGAATATATAAGAAAATTTGATATTAAAAAAATCAACAAGGGATGAATCCAGGACAGAATAACATAGATGAGAAAAAATAAGTGAACTGAAAGATCAAAGTAGAAATTGGCCCTCAAATCCACATGAGAAGATACAAAGAAAATATCAAAGAAAAGGTAAATAACATGCAAGATCCAGATGTTGTAAAATTCATCCAATAGGATGAGAAGTTGGAGAAGGTGAAAATTGAGAATATTTAAGAAGTAAAATACAGCCCTACTGATGAGGTTTGTTGATTGTACAGTGCCCGACTTCCATGAACACCATTTAAATCATAATCTCTGCCGATGGCGTCCCCACCCATTGTGTAGTACCCGACGAAAGTCCTGAGGAAACAAAGGAATAAAAGGAGGATGTTTCATAGGAGCGACTTATGTATTTCCTCAGCCTGCAAAGTCCCAGGAAGTGCTGAGGATACAAAGATGAAACAGAAAGGACCTGACCTAGATACGTGGTAACAAAATTTCAGAACAGAGTTAAAGAGAAGGTTCTAAAACACCCAGAGAACATGCTGCAAGGAACTGGACATCACATTGTTGGCAGACATATTTGGGCAGCCCTGGATATAAGATAAACATTATCTTTTTGTGATACTGGGGACTTAACCCCAGAGCTGAAGCATTGAGCTCCGCACCCCCTCATCGCTTTTTATTTTGAGCCAGAGTCTCCATAAATCCCCCGTTTTGGCCTCAAACTTGTGATCCTCTTGCCTCAGTTTCCTGAGGCAGTGTGCATCAGTGTGCATCACGCTGGCTGGCTTGAAATGAAACTTTCACATCCAGTCAAACGGACCATTTAAGTGTGAGGGACTTTTCGGCCCATGTCTGGAAGAATTCCTAGAGTTCTAGTCCAGCAAGAACTCTAAAAGGGTGCTGAGGGAAGATGTAGACCAGAAGCAAAGGTAGCCATATACCTGGTAAAATACACTGTTATTAGATTCTAAGAAATTAAGAAAACTTGGAATTCAAATTCCAGGTGATGTTAACATGAGAGGTGGGGGAGGGGAGAGTGAAGAGGAGTAAAACAAAGCAAGTAAGATTTAGGTTGTATTGAGGAGGAGGATGGAGATCTTCTTGTGGAAGGGAGGAAAATATAGGTTAGAGATATGTAGATGATAGATCCGTACATGTGGCGCTAGGAAAATGATATTTCATACTCATAGAAGCAGTAACGCATTAAGGCATGATCATGGATTGTTTGCATTGAAGAAGTACAGACACATGAAGCTACTCACACAAATGTGTGTAGAAGAATATTTGTAGGTCAACAATCACAGAGATGACTTTTTAACACAATCTTAAAGAACTGACAGATCAAGTTGACTGAAGGTTATTGAGGATATAGAGATTTGAAAAACATTTTAGGGCTGGGGATTTAGGTCAATGGTTAGAGTCCTTGCCTAGCAAGCAAGAAGTCCTGAGTTCGATCCCCAACACCAAAAAAAAAAAAGCACAAAAAAACAAAAAAACATGGTCAAGAAGGTTAGTCTTTATTTATACCTATATGATCTTATACACAACACAGGAAAGTTAAATTCAAATTCATATAGAATATTGACAAAATTTGATCATGAGTGAAAGGGCAAATTAAATCTCAACAAATTTTGAAAAACGGGAACCACGCAAGACATATTCACAGATTATAAAGCAATAAAATAAGTAAGCATATTCTCCCTGAGCTCTTCTCGTAGGAAAAATCACACAGATTACAGGAGACATCAAAATAAAAAGTTATAAGCTGCACATGGCATTACATGCTTGTAATCCAAGCACTCAGGGGCTAGAGAGTGAGTTCAAGGCCAGCCTGAACTACATAGCGAGACTGTCTCAAAACAAATCATGTACTGTCTAGAAGTAAACAACAGTTTGATCCCAGCACCACAAAAGCAAAACCAGAAACACACGGCAGAAATAACAATGAGAACATCATGTTTGAAAATCTATATAAAATAATCACAGCAAAATCCATTCCTCTAGAATATATTTAACAGACCATAGGAACTTTTAAAAATAACAAATTCAGCTTTTACCTCAAGCTAATAAAGGCATGGCAATAAAAATTTGAGGAAAGCAGGAGGAATAAATTAGAATAAAAGCAGAATAAATAGGATAGATCATATTCCACACCCCACCATAGTTGAATCACTCAATAAAAACAAAGACTCTTCTCTGAAAATTAGAGTTAATCCTTTGGTAAATTTAACATTGAAAAAGAAAAAAAAAGAAAGAGAAATAGCACATAAATGATAATAGAGAAGGTATTAAAATCATACACAATTGTGATATGAATATATTTGTAGAGGTAGATAAAATGTTGACTTTTCCATACATACTACCAAACTTACTCCAAGACAAGTAGAAAACTCAACATTTTGTAAGAGCAATACACACTAGTAAAATATATATGTGACAAAGACAGACAAAAAGAGGACTGTATGAAAACTAACTGTATTAGGAGCTGAAAAACAGTCAAAGATCTATTTTTCAAAGAAGCAGCAGGCCCTGAGAATTTTACCACATACAGAATTCTGTATTGTGTAAATTGATCCAGATAAGAGAAAAAGATTACCAGCTGCCCTACTGATCATTATGAGGCAATGACAGATGATATGAAGGTTAAGCAAAATAATCCGTATAAGGCAAAGAACCCACATAATGAAAATAATTAAGTGTAATTATTATGTGCCATGATACAGATTTCACGGTGAAATGGAAGTTAATTGGGACAAGAAGACGGAATTTAAGGAATTATTAAGTGTAGGGGTAAGATTTGAGTTCTAAATTATTGTGACCAAAACTTGTGAAATTTGAGGCTATGACTGAGTTAAAGTAAGAAAATGATTATTTTCTTAAATACGGTCTCTGTAAGCTTATGGAAATGTTATTTCTTCTATTCAGGGTTTTTCTCTGTCCTGCCAGAAGACCTGGGCCTGAGTCACAGCTGGCCTCCAGTGAGTGGTGTCCCGCTGGACACCGTGACATTGCTTTCTCCAAACTCTCCAAATCGGCTTCTCAGCAAATCCCACACTCGGGAAACTTATTTCTCCATGACGCCTGTTACGGTATGTGTCTAGATGTACCCCCCCAAAGCCTCATGTGGTCATACATGGGCTTTTTCAGAGGCGGCTGAATCTAGAGTGTGTGATGCTGGGATTAAGGGCGTGTGATTACTAAATCAGTCTACTGATTGGTTTGGCACCGCCCTGATCCCAGCATCCTGGACAAGATACAAGGGACAGAAAGAGGCTCGCCTGCCCCTTACTAGCACCTCTTGCTTGCCTTGCTGCCTTCTGCCTCTCTGCCATGCCACTGTGCCTTGGATCCAGCTGATTGTGTACTAAAACCTCTATGAACTGTAAACTAAATAAACCTTTCTTCTCCTAACTTTGGGTGTCGGGTATTTTGTCTCAGCAACGAGAGAAAAGTAACTAATACAATGACTACACCAGTTACCTCTAGTCTTGTGCAGAGGTTCCTTCCTCATTTATTTGCACAGCCCTGTCCAGCAATTGTCTCCTTTAATGTGTATGCCCTCTCTGCAATGTCTTGTTTGTCATCCTCTCAAAGGAGCCCGGAGTGGTACACTCCTGTAAGGCCAGAACTCCAGGAGGCTGAGGCAGGATGATCCTAATTGCTAAATTGGTTCTGCTGGGCTCCAGCAATTTATAGAGACACTGTCCCATAATAAAAACTAAAAATGGCTGGGTATGTGAAAAGGCCCCGGTTCAAACCCCAAATGCCAAAAGAAAAAATGTCTTAAGGGTTAAGAAGTAGTCTGCTTTTAGTGTAACATGGAGATGAAAAGGGAAGGTAGGAAAATGAGTTTGGATTCCATATTAAGAAGCGAACTGAAAAAAATGAGGCCTAAAGGGAGGACAGCAAACAATTTTACTGATTCCCATTTTACTTCCTGTGTACTTTACTACAAGTCTATACCTGAAAGACCTTCTAGGGTCCCATTTAATGTTTACTAGTGTTTTTTGTGTAGGGAGAACAACGTACTTTTTATTACCAAACGTAATATATAGTTCTCTTAGGAACAGTTTTTATACTGTTATAGCTGAGCCTGGTAATAATCACTTAAGAGTCTAACAATACTATTTATAGTAACAGAAATGAAAGACATAGGAATAAATCTAGCAATTCTTACAGTGAGAAAATTCTAACACTGTTGTGAGACATCAACAATGACATGGAGAGTTGTACCCCATTCATGGATTAGAAAAGCAAGCAGAAGGTCCCAAGTTCAATCCCCAGCACCAAAAAAAAAAAAGAAAAAGAAAAGAAAAGTCAACACCATAATAATATCCACCCCTGCAAAGGGGCCTGCAGGTGTAATGCGACCCTTCTCAAGTCTGAGTCTTCACATGAGAATTTGAGTCACCAGTCACTTTTGAGGCGCTTTCTTCTCTGTCTCTCCCCAGCCCACTGGCTGGTCTTTATCAGTATTCTTCGTTGCCACCTTGTCTACACAATCTCTAAAATGCGACACGCTTCAAGGCTCAGCCTTAGACACTTTGCTGTTTTCTATCTCTAGTTCCCCCTTAGCCTGTAGGGTACCATTGCAAGTACATAAGATCTAGGGCCTCTTTAATCCCATGACTCTAAATATTATATGACGATTAATTTTTTGTTTGTTCATTTTTATTTGTTTTTGAGACAGGGTGTTGCTGTGTAGTTCAGGCTGGCTTTGATCTCCCAGTGATCCTCCTGCCTCTATTTCCCCCAAGTGCTGGGATTACAGGAGTGAGCCACCACGCCCAGCAATAAGTGACTATTGTTGGAGTTTCCTCTCTAGTCCAGGATTTTTCTGCGGGCTCAACTCATATCTAGTGCTTTTTTAAAAGTTACACTACGTCTAATAAGAGTCTTAAAGAATATGTCCAACACCGAACTTAGCTGGTGCTCCTTTCCCTCCTGCCCCACCAACTTGTTCTTGCCCAGTTTCGTCAATGGAGAGTTTAGTGCTCTGGCCCAAGATGTGCTTGTCCCTCACTCTTCTTTCTCACATTCCCTACAGCTAATCAGAAAGCTTCGTTCATCCTCCTGTGTCTCCTGTTCCACAGGTGACCTCTTCTCCACAGCTCCCCTGCTTCCCTGCTCGTCCCTGCTGCCATTATCTCTCACAAGGATTCCTAACTGGTCTCCTTTCTTCCACTCGTGTCCCTCTATAGCCTCTGGGGTTTGTCTGCCACTAAACGTGGTGGCAGTGAAGATGGCCAGATCCCCCCGGCCACCTGCCAGCTGTGTCCCCAGTCTGTCTGTTCTAAAGCCTGGAATTGCTGCGCAGGCTGGCGAACCCCTTACCCTCCTCGGGACAAAATGCCTAAGTCTGGAAGGCACCAAGTCGAGAAAGACCCAAAATGAACCCAACTATTCCTGCTTCACCCCAAACCTGCTGGTCTACTTCGGGGATTCCTTCAACTAGGACCCTCTGAGTGTTCTGAAACGGGCCAGGACTCTGTAGGAGAGGCACCTGTGGCCCTCAAGTGAGTTTAGGGTTCTCCACACCGAGACTGGAAGGCAGAAATGACGCTAACTGACCCGCTTTCCTCCCAACCGATTGTCTGCTGTACTCCACACCCGTCCACTCTGGGCCACCGGGTTTAGGCTCAGAAGTTTTGGGAGTTGCCAGGCACGATGTTGGACGCCTGTATTTCCAGCACTCAGGAGGCCGAAGCAGGAGAATTGCCTTGAGTTCGAGGCCAGCAGAGCTATATAGTGATTTCAAGGCCAGCCTGGAACATAGGGTCCTTGTCTCAAAAACAAAAAGTCCTGGTGGTTACAAGATGGGCCCAAGATCCTGGCAGGTGAAGCCTCTGGACATCCAACAGGCAGTGGGAGGTTTGCCTCTCCATGACCTGCAGGTGAAGACAGACCCACCTTGCCAGCTGCTTCAGGTCGTCAGGTCCCTTCTGGGGCCTCGTCTAGGCCTGGAAACTCTTGCCGGCCGGGACAGGGGAGGCCTCGGACCTTCAGGACAGCCCTGGAGGAGCCGGGCCCTGCCTGCGGCTGGCCCTGCGCCCCGGAGTCGCACCCGGCGGGGGATGGAGCCAGCAGGGCGCCCCCTCGATGGGGGACCCGCCTCTCACTGCACTGCTCCTTCCCCCCGCCGCCGCGTCTGGCGGCCTTTCTCTTGGGTCTCTCTCGCCAGGCGGGGCAGCTGGGCGCCTGCTGGCTCTGTGGCCTCGAGTCCCGATCTCGGTGGGGCGCGCACCCGGCCCGAGCTCCGCGCGGGCAGCAGCCCCCGTGCCAGGCGGCTGCCGAGGCTACGATCTCCCAGGGAGGCCGCAAGGGGGCGCGCGCCGCGGGACGCCACCGTCCGGACCGAGGAGGCGCCAAGCAGCTCGAGCCCTCTCGTCGCTTTCCGCGCTGCTCCCGTCCTGCCGCTGTGCTGTCACCGCTGCGGTAAGGGATTTCGGTGGGGCCGCCCACGGGTTCCGTGCTCCTCCCGCACCAGGGCTCAAAGCTCAAGTGAGCACCAGCTCTGGTTTTTCTGGTTCTCTTTGAAAACTGAAAACCTGGTGGGAAGAATCAAACTGATCAGTGATTTGTCTTTATGTCTCAAAGAAAGAGAATTTAGTGATTCCAAAAATGCCCCTCTGAAGTAGCTTCCCTGGCGAGGTCGGCCCCGGGAAGACTTCGAGACCCGGCTACTGTCCCTCCCTGGGTTTCGCTGTTCCCAAGGAGAGGTGACCACCGCCAGCTCCCTGTCCGCACACGGGCTTTCCCAAAGGCGGGAAATACTGAGCAAGAAGCGTTTCGGGGTCCTTTCAGCCTCTCTCTTCAACAGAATCAGTACGTGCGTTTTCAGTACTGGAGGAAAAATAAAAATACAAAATAAAGAGGAACGAGCCCTCAGACGGGTGAGTGCCAGGAGCAGGCACCAGCCCCCACAGCGCAGGGAGGGTGGGAACTCACCTGCAGCAGGTGCGAGCAGCCCAAGGCGCTGAGGCTTGAAGAGTGGGCAGGAAGGCCCCAATATGGGGGACTCCAAGAACCTATTCCTGGCACAGCTCTGAGCCAGAAATAAGGCAAGACTGGAATGCAAATTGTTCAGTTAAGAAATCAGTGTGATCAGCTGAATTATTCAAGCATTAAAGTACCGTAAGAAACAACTGTGACAAAGACATAAGCATCAGGTGGGGTTGGAGATTTAGGTCAGCGGTAGAGCACTTGCCTAATAAGTAGAGGGCCGTGAGTTCGATTCCCAGCACCCCCAACCCCCAAAAAAAGATATAGACGTGGAAAAAGGTGAAGAGGAAGCCCAAAAAGGGAGAATGGGGAGGGGAAAGCATGTCGTGTTCTTGTGCAATGACTGGCCTGTCCCTGTCTGCTCCCCCCGCCCTCCACCCTTTCTCTGAGATTCTGTCCACCCTGTGAGTGTGGGCAGAGCTTCCCCTTCTGAGTGTGAACTGCACTTCCTGCTTCAGCTCACGATGACTCTGGAGTCTTCTACGGATGGTTTCCCCACTATGGGCCTTTGGGTCTCTTTCCTATGGGGCTCCTTCCCTAAGATTCTCCCCATTTCCCTGCTTCTCCCATCCACAAGACTAACTGTGTGCAACCAACAAAACTCCTGCCATCATCTGCAACCACTTCTTTGAATACAGATGTTGGTGGCTGGGGATGTAGTTCGGGGTGGGGGGAGACCTTGCCTGGCAGGAGGAGGCCTGGCTTCAATTTCTAGCACCACATAAAATAACACAAATATGTGAGATGTTGTGCCTCTATTGAGATGATAATTACGCCCCCTTTTCTGAGGGTGAAGGAGAGAAGACTGTGGTCTTTATCCACAGCGGAGGAGGCAGCGGACTCAGCCCCCCCCCCCCCCCCCCCCCCCCCCCCCCCCCCCCCCCCCCC
>QZML01004272.1:55074-65223 GCA_016801275.1 Hystrix brachyura
AAAAAGAGAATCTTGAGCCCAAATTGTCGGAAAAAAAAAAAAAAAAACAGAGTTTGTGGAATGTAATCTAAAGGGAAATTGATGGTAAATGAAGTTTAAAATTGTATCTAAAACAGTGCTTGTTTCAAATGTTGGTTTAAAATCTGGGGCATACAGTAGCAGTCTCAGAGAATTTGGGGCATATACTTGCTGCTTATACGTCAGGCAACACGTACCACAGTTTCAGATCCACACTGTGCAGTCTCACTGTTTGGAATAAATCCAACTGAGCACTGTGCAGTAGCTTCAACTTTAGGTTAGAGTGCAAACGGGGAGCAGAGTTAGCACGATTCCTTGAATTCTTTCCTGGGATCTAACACAGCCGGAAACAGTGAGAGCTGATTCTTAACCACTAAACCATTCGGGGGCCACAGGCTGCACAATTTCTTTAAAATTCATTTTTAACCAACCATCAAGCCTTAAACTCTGGAAAGCTCTGTCTGTCTTTCCTGATGTGGCCTGCCCCTCCTGACTGTCCCAAAAGGCAGCCACCTCCCTCCTTTTTCCAAAATGCAAAGCAGCACAAGGCAGCACAGTGTCTAGTGACTCGCTCCAATCTGAACCCTCCAGGGGCGCTCCTGCGAGGCCACGGAGCCAAGAAAGTCCCCAGCAGGTTCACTAGGCCCGGCACCAGCTCCCAGCTGATGGAGAGCTGCACCTGTGCCTGGCCAGAGCGTGTGGGGACTTGGCCCTGCTGGGCAGCAGATGAGGGTGTGGGGCAGGTACCCAGCGTGAAAGGGGCTTAGTACCGAGACCTCAGGATCCCCATTCCAAAGGACTCAAAAGGACACAGAAATGGACACTGGAAGAAAAGCTCAAGGAAGACCCCAGGGCCCAGAGTGGAATCCTGGTCCTGTCTCACTGCGACCTGCCTGCCGCGCCTGGCTTTCCATCTTGGTTGGTGGCAACTCCAACTTCCATATGCTCAGGCTCAAAACGCCCCCAGTCCTCTCACAGTTCTCATCCAATTAGTTAGGAAATCATGTCTCCTTTTCGATTCGTTGCAGATTTTGGTTCATACAGTTTTTCATTTCTTGGTCTCTGAATTCTGGCAAACATGTGCAGAGATGGATTCAACCCAAGGCGGGGTTTGAGGTTCTTAATCTAGGGAGCGTGGCTTGGGCCAGCGTGGAGACTTTTCTTTGGCCCTGCTTGTCAGAAGTTACCCATTCGGGCAAGGACAGAGCCTCGCACCGTGGCTCCTTCAGCCAGGTCAGGGACCTCTTCCCCTTCCTGTCAACTGCCGAGAAGCTTCAAGAGCCTCATACACTGTGCAGGCGCCAGGCAGGGTGCAGAGGCGCTGGGCACATGCAATGGTCTTGCCTCTTCTCAGGAGAGATGGACGCCAAAAAACGCCCAGGCAGGGAGGGCCTGGTAGGGAAAGCGCAGCCTTCGTCTGAAGCAACAGAGGGAAAAGGAGAGGTGGAAATAGGCAAAAAAAAAAAAAAAAAAAAAAAAAAAAAAAAAATAGGAAGAGATAAAAAAAAGCAGAAATTGGATGAGATTTCTTGATCACACACCAGGAAAGTGAGGTCAACCTCATAGAAAACCAGGTGCTCCCGTTGTCATTGACTGGACTTCCAGTTTCTGGTTGGAGCCAAAGCAGACCACCTTGGCCCGCCTCCTTGTGAGTATGCAACTCCTCTGTCCCTAAGCGTTCCTCCACTTCCTCCTCCTTCTCCTCCTCCTTCTCCTCCTCCTCCTCTTCTTGGTCTTCTTCTTCTTCTTCATCTTCTTCTTCCTCTTCCTCTTCCTCTTCCTCTTCCTCTTCCTCCCCTCTGTCCCTAAGCGTTCCTCCACTTCCTCCTCCTCCTCCTCCTCCTCCTCCTCTTCTTGGTCTTCTTCTTCTTCTTCCTCTTCCTCTTCCTCTTCCTCTTCCTCTTCTTCTTCTTCTTCTTCTTCTTCTTCTTCTTCTTCTTCTTCTTCTTCTTCTTCTTCTTCTTCTTCTTCTTCTTCTTCTTCTTCTTCTTCTTCTTCTTCTTCTTCTTCTTCTTCTTCTTCGTGTTCTTCTTCTTCGTCTTCTTCTTCTTTAGACATGGTCTCAATTCAGGGTCTGTAATTCAGGCTGACCTTGATCTTGCTATGTAGCCCAGGCTGGCCTCAAACTCACAACCATCCTTCTGCCCCAGCCTCCTGAGTGCTAGGATTACCACCACACCTGGCTCCCCAAGTTTTCTATAAATTCCAAGGATACAACTGATAACTTCTTTGTTTGAAGAAAGCTTGTGGCAGAGGCAATGATTGCTGACAGATTTTTGTGCTGAGGATTTTCAAGTGTGAAGAAAATGAAGGTCACCCTTAGTTGGTGCCCACTTTGGAGGGATTGTTGGTGGAACTGAGGATGAATCCAGGTCATCCACAATGAATATTTTACTTTTATTCGTTTAAAATTTACACAGTCCAGAAATTCCATAACCAGTATATAAAATGGCTTCTAAATGTTGGTTGTTTCTCCTAAAACTTTGCTTCCTTCAAAAAACAGAAAATTGCAAATCAAACTTTTTGTTTCATGCTCATAAATAATAGAGAAAAATTGTATGCCAAAGAAACTGAAAACTGAACTTATTTCTCAAAATGTCTAAATTCACTGCTGAGCGTCGCAGACCCTTTTTCTCCAGTCCAGCTCTGAAGGTAACAGATTATTTTCTTCAGAGCATGTGACAGGAGATCTTTAGCTAAGGTGTCAGCCATTGCACGTGAAGGCACGTGGCCTACAAAGAAATGGGAGGGATGAAGTAGCAGCATATCTTGATTTTCTGATTGGACTTACTGGGCTGTATGAAAAACTCAACGCTTTTTAGCTTTAAGCCTACTATTAAGCTGTTTATTGCTATAAACAGAACATTTTAGAAGTGACTGACTGAAGAACACATGTATAAATAAATGGAACTAAAGTCAGACACCTAAAACAGACACAAGTTGTATGGCTGATTTTCAGAAAAGGGGACTAAAGCACTTCAGTGGAGGAAAGGAGTGTCTGTTCAATGACTAACTGAATATCTAACACTGAAAACCCCACAGCTGTAGTTTGAATCTGAAATGCCCACCAAAGGCCCTATTTTACAGCTTGGGGCCCAAGTTGGTACTATTGAGAGACGAGAGCTACAGAGAGGTGTTAGTGGTGTGCCCTCAATGAGAGTCTCTCTCTTTCTCTCTTGCTCTCTCCTCAGCCCTCTCTTGCTTTCTATCTCTCTCCTTTCCCTGCCTGATGAGTAGTTTTGCTCCACCAGTTCTCTCAGCCACGAGGTGGACTTGCCATGGACTCAAAAGCAATGGGCCAAGCAATCATGGTCTGAAACCTCCAAAACTGTGAGCTCAAACAACCTTTTTCTCTTTATGAGTTGATGATCTTGGTTATTTGTTTCAGTAGTGAAAAGCGAGCGTCTTAGTTACTTCTTTGTTGCTGGGACCAAATACCAGACACCTACGAGTTAAAGGAGGAAAGGTTTATTTTTGCTCATAGTTTGTAGAGGTTTCGGTCCATAGTCAGTTGGCTTCAAGGCAGGGTAGCGTGGTAGAGGTACATCTCAGAGGAGAAAGAGTTTGTGGCAGGGCAGGCAGGAGGCAGCAAGCAGCAGCAGCAGTGAGCCTTCCTTTTCCTTTTATCCCATCCGGGCAATAAATCTATTGGTTGGTGCCACCCACACCCAGGGTGGGGCTTCCCATTATTCACACACAGAACTGTGCTAAACCAATTAGTGGACTAATATAGATATCACACCCTTAATCCATATTCATGTACCCTAGATCCAGCCACCTCTGAAAAGACCCGGCTAGGAGCCCATGAGGCCTTGAGGGAGCATCTAAATACAAGCCACAACAGGAAGTATTTTTAATTTTAAATTTTTTTTAATTTTTAATTTTTGGTGCCGGGGATTGAACTCGGGGCCTTGCTACTTGCTAGGCAAGTGCTCTAACCACTGAGCTAAATCCCCAGCCCCCAGAAAGTATTTTTTAAAGAAATAAAAATGTCAGAAATTAGACCTTATCAATCTTAAAAATGTCTTCTCATCAAAAGATCCCAGTAAGCAAGCGAGAGCAAAGGCAAGCCACATACTGTGAGAAAATATTCACAAAATATGTCTGACAAAGAACCTCTACCCAAGATATATAATGATCTCCTACACTTCAGTATTAATTGAAACACTCATTTTAAAAAAAAAAGGACATGGATTGGGGATTTACCCCAAGTGGTAGAGTGCTTTGCTTGCCTAGCAAGTGCAGGGCCCTGAGTTTGATCCCCAGCACCCAAAAATAAAACAAAACAAAATAAAATAAAATAAAATAATAAAAAATGGACAAAAGCTTAAACAGACACTCGAGAAAGGAAAATACACTCAATCAGTACATAAAAGATTGCTCAAAATCATTAGTTGTCAGGGAAGTAGACATTAAAATCATATTGACATGCCAGTCAAGCTAGTAGTGTGGAAAAAAATGATAAAATCAGAAATCATCGCATCTTGGTGAAGATGTAGAAGAATCAAACCATAGATTTTTAGGGTGAATGCAAAATTTTACAGCCACTGTGGTTTGATAGTATCTCACCAATTGAAATATAAACATCTTTTGTTCTCAGCAATTTCTCATTTAGATATTTTCCCAAGAGAATTGAAAATACACTTATGCACACACACACGCACATCAATTTTTATGACCACTTTATTCACAATGGCCCAATTACAAACAACCAAAATACCCATTATCAAGACATTGGTAAACAAACTGTGATGTATCCATCCAATGGAATACTATTCAGTAATAAAAATGGAATGAATATCTAATGTATTGAATAATATGACTAAAATTCAGAGATATGCAGGAAGAATTGGCTAAAGCTATGTGTATAACATGAGTCCATCTACAGGGCATTTCTAGAAGAAGCAAGAGTAATTTAAATTGTAAAATATCAACTCAATAAAATGCAGAGGATAATGAGAACGAAGATGATGATTTTACCAATTTAACATTATTGGCGCTCTACTAAAGCCAGACACAGCTAATGACAGAATGAAGCAGAATGAAACAAGAAGCCAGCAGGGTACTAAGGATCATGACATGCCATAAATCTGCTGGCAGCTAGAGAGTTTCCTTTCATATTTTTTATGTGAAAATGTTCACAATATTTTCCAGCTTTGTTTTGAGGGGGCTAAAGTTCTTGGGTTTTTCTTGCTTATACTTGCCCCGCTACACAATAAAAACAATTCTCATCCCTCAGGATACACAGTCTGCGCCCCTGCACATTTCCTGGTGGGTGGCCTTCTCCCAGAGCGGCTGGGCTGCTCTTCCCTCTTCCTCCTAGTTTCTGTTCAGCCCCAGCCCTCCTGCTCCAGCCCGGGACCCCACAAACCCTCATCTCAGTCCGGCTGAGTGCCCCGCGCTCCAGCACTTCCAGAGGGTATAGTGTCCTCTGCGACCTGTCCCAAGGGATTTGGAGGGAAGACAATTAACCAGAATAAAATGTTTGTAAAACTAATTTTCCCCTTTGCAAAACTTTCATCCAGAGTAGTTTCCACTCCCAGAATTCTCCAAAGGACTGGCAGTTTAAAGATGGCAAAGTGTGGAAATAAAGGAAGACCTGCTATATCAGAAAAGCAAAGCGATTTATTCAGGGCTTGATAGCAAGAGAGTCAGCCACCATCACTTGCATATTGACAGAGTCTAAGGCAGATAGGAGTGGGACAGTTTGAGAGTAGAAAAACAGAAAGCTTCAGGTGCGCCCTGGTTAGAGGCTGTGGGGTGAGGAAGCTGCAGGTGAAGGAATTCTGCCTCAGTCCCCACTTCCGGGGGGAAAAAGTGGGACATCCTGTGTGATTAGTTAGGGGTGCATATCTGGCTTTCCCTGGTTGTTCCTAAATTGCAAGGAGGACAAAGGACGCTGTGTCAGTTATTGATCAAGTTCTGGCCATTCTAAGCCGATTAGTAGGGAAGTTGTTAACTTTTCGTTTCCTGTTTTTTAACTAGAGATAATAGTCTGACTTCCTACAAGTCTGATTTTACAATAGGCTGGCTTCCTGGGTTGTTTCTTGTAGATAAGAAATTGCAGATTGTGGCTCAGAGCTCTATTTCTCTATATGGCCTGGCCAGTGTATTTAGTCTCTGCAATGTGCTAACTCAGCAAGTCCTAATTGATGGCCCCACGTCTTCCGGCTGCCCTCAGGCCAGGCTCGCTGGGATCCGGGTCGGACCGGGCGTCTCTGGCTCCTGAGGCTGCAAAGATCAAGACATTCAGGCTTCACTCCGCGGCGCGCGAGTTTCAGAGGAGACCAACAGCTCAACTGCGGCTCTAATTCCTCCGGTTGATGTTTCCCAGGCTGTGGAGCTTGTCCGGTCGCATTGCAAAAGGCGGTGGTACCAGCTAGCATTAAGGAGAACTCACTCTCCATTTGAATGACAAAGAAAGTGCAGCCGTGTCTCTGTGGCGCAATCGGTTAGCGCGTTCGGCTGTTAACCGAAAGGTTGGTGGTTCGAGCCCACCCAGGGACGTTAGGAGAGTTTTGTAACCTCCACGATCTAAAAATTGATACTTTACTATCTAACTCCTATCACCTAGTGGCTGCTTCTCACTCCACCCCCTCCCTCTACCACCACCATCAAAGTCTGTTAAGAAGAAAATGTAGCAACAGGGAACAGAAAAGCATGACATCGGGGAGGATGTTTTATTTGGGGGCCTTGGCCAGTAGCAAGCTTTCTGTAATCATTTTTTTTGTTTTTTCCAACTGTAATGTGAAGGTACCAGTAGTATGTAAACAGTAGTACCTGGAGGATGTGCCTAGTTTTAGTAATTGCTTCCTCTATATTGTTAGAATCAGGATCCTCGTTATCTTCTGAATTATTGTGAACGAAGGTATTTGTTTTGTTGTACTATTATCTAACCCTTTTTACATCGTTTTTGAAATTAATTTAGTTCCATGATTTTATAATTATAAATAGTGCTGCAGGTATCATTCTCATACAAATATCATTTGCTACATGCTACATGATTTTTTTGTTTTTGTTTTTGTTTTCATGCTACATGTTTTTATAGGACAGAGTCCCGGAAGCACTCTTGCCATACTATCATCAGGTTAGTTGTTGTTGTTGTTGTTGTTGTCGTTTTTCGTGGTTAGTTTTTAAATTTAAGTGTCAAACTCTACAAACTTGCCTTCCATACGAGGGGCACCACTTTGTGTTCCAGTTTAGTTTTTCAACTCAAAGAATCCCTTTCTTCATACTCTTGTAGCACAACAAACTTTCTACACATCTGCGATATTCTAATAAAGGAAGTGCTGCCTCCTGCCTTAAGCGGAAGCCTTCTTTTCTCTCTCGTTCATACAGGGTTAATTATTTCCTACCATCAGTGGTATCCATGTGCAAGTCTGGTTTGGATTTTATGAAAGAAACATCTTAGGACGATCTCTTCGGAGGAGTGGTTACCAGGGATCCACTCTCTGGTAGTTGATACGTGACCATGATGGCTAAGCTCGTCTATGCATCTTTCTTGGTTGGCTATTTGATCTAAATGTTATAGTATTTCCTGGTATTTGACTCTGCAGTGTGGAGAAGTGGTTTCATCTATTTAATAATGGATGAAATCCGTGTCAGTTTCTGCCAAGGTGGAATATCTAACAAAATGATTTCCAGACACAGTGATTCTCTCTCAAGAACTCTGACTTCAATAAATTGTTCTTGCTAAAGGCACTCTTAGAAGAGAAAGATGACTGGATTCCTGGTATCCAGTGATCTCTATCTTAGTGTACAGAGTCCCTAAGTGATAAGATAATTTTGCAATTATTTAAATCTGACTGAAGAAAGAAGAGAGAATACATTTACTTCATTACAATAAGATGACATAAATTAACTAGTATGTGGTCAATATTAGTCAGGGTTCTCCAGAGAATGAAGTGAAGGAATCTGACAACTATTCAAACTAAGATTAAAAAATCATTGAAATAATTTCCAGAACTGAAAGCTAGTTCTTTTGAGTAAAGAGGCAAAAAAAACAAAAACAAAAACAAAAAACCCACTTTAAAATGAATTTTTTTAAAAAGATAAAATTAAATAACAAATAACACAAGCAACATGACCTGAGAAGGTCCTGTGAAACTGAAAAGGTCACAGAATTTCTCAGATTTTCAGCAAGGAGTCTCCTCTGAATACCGAATCATGCTAACTATTTCCTCTGGTGATAAATATTTTCAATAGCTACACTTGCCTCTTTTCCACCTGTAATGATATTACTTCATAAAATTAGTTCCTTCACAATGCTCAGTAATTTGAAGAGATGGTTTCATCGTGTCATGTAAATTGTTTTTCTGAGGAATTGGTATCATTTGTTTGCCTCTGAAGTACAGACAAAATAGGTCTCTCAGAATTCAAAGGAGGTACTTCCCAGATTGATTTGTGGGTGTCAATAATCATGTATATATTGAAAAATAAGATAAATTAAGTATTTCTCTAAAAAAGCAAAATTTTCCTATTTATGCTTTATAAATGGGTACAGTATTTGGCTCCTTTCAATTTTCATAATAATTTTTTTAGCGTGTTTTTTTTTCACATATCCCTGAAGTTATTCTTTCTGAGCTATGTCAGCCAGCTTTCTAGCACTATACCAAATACCCAGTATAATCACCTTATAAAGAAGAAAGTCTATTTTGTCTCAGTTTTGTAGGTCTCAGTCTGCAGTCTGCTGGCCCATGGCTCTGAGGCTCTGCTTGGAGGGGCAGCACCTCACGTGGGGTGTCTGGCAGATTAGAACTGGTCACCTCCTGGCAGGGAAGCAGAGGAGAAAGGAAAAGGGAGAGCCAGAATCCCAAATCCCCTCCAAGGGCCTGCTCCCAGTGGCCCCAAGGCCTCCAGTTAAGCCCACCTCTTCAAGTTTCCGCCATGTCCCAGCAGCACCCAGGGGAGGTAAGCTCGACACACGGGCTTCCGGGGATGCTCGTCTGGTTATTGCATTTCTAGAGACCAAAGCAGTTACTTACATAGTATCAAGCATCTAGCCTGGTAAGGATCCAATCTGAGATTCTGAATTTCCTCAGTTTGTGTTGTGTGAGGTTTTCTGTTCTAGCTCATTGTTTTTAAACCAGGATTTGCGATCCATGCTTTCCCTCCAACTCTAGTCCAAGTAACAAATTAAACGGCTCAAGCTTTAGCTACTCCACAGATTAGCATAACATTTGAAATAGTAAAATGATTGGTGTAATATATTCAATGTAATAAAAGGACTTTCATTAGTTGTGAAACAGTGAAATAGTAAAATTGTTACACTAAGAGTGTTCCCTCTTGCTGTAAGTCCAGATGCCGAGGACAAAGGTACTGTCTAGAGGGTTTTTCACGACAAAAGTCTCCACAGAGCCTGGAGAGAAGGCACCTGCTGCGAGCGGAGAGAAGGAGCCCTGACTGGGCCTGAGGAGGTAGGAGGCTCTGCGGGCTGGCGGTGGGAGGGACACTGCGCTCTGAGACCCCCACAGTCAGACTTCAGTCAGTCCCTGCTGCCCCTGGCTGTTAGGGTCTGCCGCCAGCTCCTATCCTAATTCGGGCTTTCTTCTAAGATCTCCTTGAGCCCGGCACAGCGGTACACACCTGGAATGCCAGCTACTTAGGAGGCTGAGGCAGGAAGATCAAAAGTTTAAGCGCAGTCTGAGCAACTTCGATGAGCCTGTCTCAAAATAAACAATGGAAAGTGCTGGAGATGAAGCTCGATGGTAGAGCAAACCTGGGTTCGATGGGGAAGGGGATTCAGAAGGCCTCCCTGAATTTCTTCAAAGTCTTAAAAATTTTTATTACTAACTACTTTAAATCATTCAGAGCAATTTAGTTTTATTCTAAGCAACAATGCTCGCGCTGCCCAAATAACTGATCTTCACGAGTGTGTGAATCGGAAATCTTCGTCACCTTAGTGGGGTCTCTTTCCTGGACTGGTGGGAGCATACAGGAATTTCCTGTTACTCCTGATGTTTCTCAGTGAACACCGAGCCGTCCCAGGGCCCAGCGATGTGGATTTATCCAGACGCCCTCCGTCTCCACTCTGCCATTAATCACAGCAAAATTGCTGATCGGGATTAAGCTTTTAATAATAATCTCTTGGCCAGGTGCGGTGGCACATGCCTGTTCTCCCAGCACATGGGA
>QZML01004289.1:17110-39993 GCA_016801275.1 Hystrix brachyura
ACCACCAAAAAAAAAAAAACAAAAACAAAAAAAACCAAGAAATGCCTAGCAGATTAGTAAAGCTCAGTTCTGGTGTGTGTGTGGATGACTGACATGTAGGCCAGTAAACCGAAGTGGGAAATCTACCCTGTTTGTGGGAGACACCAACCAATAGGAGTGTAGCCTGGATGGAGTAAAGAGGAAATGGAGCAAGAAGTGTGCTCATTTGGAGACGCTCAGTCTTCCTGAGTGGGTACGCTCTTTGCCACCACCCCTTTGGCCATCTGTCTCCAGGTCTCTGGTTTCTTCAGCCTTCCAACACTGGCTTACACTGGCTTCCATCCAGGGATCTTCCTGGCCTTTGTTCTTGGACTGGTACTGCATCCTTTATCCCTCTTGTTCTGGAGCTTCTGGCTTCCTGGGTTGAGCAGTTATTGGATTTTCTGCATCTCCAGGGTGAAAAAGGCCATCGTGAACTCTTCCATCTCTGACCGGTAAGCCCTCTCAATAAATCCCTTTGTGTGATTAAGCCTGTGTTTTCTATTGATTCAGCTCCGCTAGAGAACCCTTGCTAAGACAGTTATTACAGCTTCCTAGTGTATTTTGAAATCAAGCAAAGTGAATCCTCTAGTTTTTCTCTCCTTCCTCAGGATATTTGGATATTTGGGATCATTTGTGATTCTATATGTATTTTAGACTTTTTTCTATTTCTATTACTAATATCATGGGAATTTTAGTGGGATTGAATCCGTAGGTCACTTTGGGTAGTATCATATTTTAATAATATTAATTTTAATCCATGAACATGAGATATTTCTCCACTTATTTGTTTGTTTTTGGATCCATGTTTTACACCTTTCAGTATATAGATCTGCCATCACTTTGGTTAAGTTTATTCCTGTCTTTTATTATGTGGTTTCCTTTTTTTTTTTTAAGCTATAAATGGGATCATGTTCTTGATTTCTTTTTAAGATAGTGTATTATTAGCATATAGAAATGCTAAAGATATTTGTATTTTGATTTTATATCCTGCAAATTTACTAAGCTTATTAATCCTAACAGTTTTTCATGGAGTCTTTAGAGAGTTTCCAGTATAATAATATCATGTCCTCTGTGAACAGTGTCTTCATCTATGATTTGGAAATCTTTTAATTCTTTCTCTTGCTTACTTGCTCATTCTGGGCTTCCAGTATTATATTGAAGAAAAGTAGTGAGAGTGACATTTTTGTCTGTTTTTGATCTTAGAGAAAAAACATTCAGATTATCTCTGATGAGTATGATGTTAGCTGTGGCCTTGACAGATATAGATTTTACTGTGTTAAGATACTTTTCTTCTGTACTTAGTTTACTGAATTTTTTTTTAAATCATGAGAGGATTTGGAATTTTGTCAAATTTCTCAAGTTCAGTCAAAGGTAACAGTTTAGAGCCTTCCCTATTTCTCTTCAAGGCTGGACACAGTCCTGGGCATATATTCGTTCTTCTAGAGTCTTAGGGGCAAGAGACTCTAGAAGGGGTTTAAAGTTCCCATGAACACCCATTGCCCAGCTTATATGTTAAAGATTTAGTTACTGTATTGTTTTTCTCAACAGTTACCCAGTAACTCAGACATCTTTGAAGTTAATCAATTACCTGTAATTATTTTTTTTTTGCCTGTAATTATTTATGACAAATGGCCAGAGGAAAAAAAGTTATCGCAGTGGGAAGGTTCTGAGTAAAGTAAAATACAGCCAGCCTTGCAAATGGGTGATTCCAGGGAAATGCCAGACGTGTGGAACAACAGCAGATTTCCAAGAATGAGGCTTTGGAAGAGCTTAAGTCCTCATCGGCCTTCTCTAGTGGCTGCCAGACTGTTTGTTTTTACTGTGAATGAAAGCTGTTCGTTTTCAAGGCTACCAGAAAGCTGGATACTGCAGGGTGAGAATAATACCAGCTAGAACGCCAAAAAGCTCATTCTTCCTCCTGGGATGTAGCCATTTTCTTAAATAAATGCTTCCTCAATTGTTGCACATCTTTAGTTAACTTTCAGAGTCCTAAAAAATTTGATTCTGACAATTTTTGCAAGGTTTTTTTTTTTTTTTTTTTTTTTTTTTTTTTTTTTTCTCAGGACCCTTGGAGGAATTGCTAGTTTTCTTCCCTGCCATTTTCTCCCATGTCACCAAAATGTAATATTATCTCAGTACTTATTGTAAATACAGTTAGAAGGAATATGACTGATACGAGTATTTTGGGATCAATAAGTCATTTTCAAGTTGACAATTAGGGAAAAAAATAAGTGGTAATATGCTTTGAACAATGTAGAAATAAGTGTGATTGCCAACCTCTAACATGTCCTCAATAATCCTTGTCGGCTAATGTTGGTCTTTTCCTGTGGTTCTTTTCTGCCACACGGAATCAGCATTGACTTGTGCAACCAAAAGCATAATATGGAGGTGAGGGTGTGTGATTTCTGAGACTGGGTCATAAAATACATTGCCGCTTCTACCTCTGTCACTCGGATAGGTTTATCTTGGAACAGCCAGCTGAGACGTAAGGACATGATATTTGTATTTTGATTTTATATCCTGCAAATTTACTAAGCTTATTAATCCTAACAGTTTTTCATGGAGTCTTTAGAGAGTTTCCAGTATAATAATATCATGCTACTGTGGAGAGGGCCTTGTGGAGAAGGTGTGAGTGTCCTGTCAACACCAAGGAACCACGCCAGCTATGCCAGTGCCCCTTTCTAAACATAAATTCTGCAGCCCACTCAAGCCTTCCAATGACTGTGGCACCAAGAAATATCTGTTTGAGTGAACCTATGTTAAGCCTTTTTCCAACCTGCCTGCCAGGTCTAATGAAACTAATAGACCTAACTAAGAGGAACTGAGATGATAAATGCTTATTGTTTTAAGCCACTATGTTTTACCATAAATTGTATGCCAGCAATACATTACTAATAGAGAAAGCAATTGAAAACATTTATCTAACAGGAAGTACCAATTCTCAAGAAGAAATTGAAATAGATTTTAAAAAATCACCCTTAAGAAAGTGCCAGTCTCTTATAGCGCTAGGGGCTCTTTCACATCAACCATACTTTCAAATTTATGTTCAAAGCAAAAGAAAAGATTAAAATTATAAAAATTTTCCACCCATTACCTGTATAATGGAAGAGCTGCATTACTAAGACCTGAAAATGACACAACAGATGAAAATTGTGATCTCACTTATGAATACTGACCCTAAACAATGCTACGGAAAAGTGGAATCTAGGAGGGTTTTCTAGCTGGGCATCTGGCACAAATTCATTTTACATTTACACAGCTACGATAATTTAGACATGAAGGACAGGCATCAGAATAGAAGCATGTCAATGGAAAAATCATTTTGGGGTCTCAGAAACAGCACATAATCCTGATACCAGTTATTAAATGGTCCATTCTTTGCATGTATAGTTGAATTGTCTTTATTTGCGTTGTATGTGTGTATGATGCAGTAAGGATACAAATATATGATGTATATATATTTTAAATCACTTATACATATTTTATATACAATATGTATAATTAATAGGCAAAGTATAAGTAGCTTTAGTCTAAAAAATGAGCAAAACTCAGAAATAATAAGTATCCCAGTTGTAAAATAATTGAAAAGATATACTAGCAGGTTTAGAGAAGAAGAAATTCAAATGTCAATATATATTTGAAAAAGTGTAGTGTAAGTGGCAACAATTAAATAGTTAATACCTATTTTGTAGGAAATTGGTAAAGTTTTTTTTTTTTTTACAGCTTTTTTTTTGCTTAAAGAACAGTGTTAGGTTAGCTTGAGGGGTAAATGGTAAATATAAGCCACAATTTTCTGGAGATTATTTAGCCATACTATGTCAAAAGATTTACTATTAACTGATAAATTCTACTTGGTGATTGAAATATGAGTGTTTTATATTCTTATAATTGCTTATGTGTATTTTTAATATACATGTATTTTTAGCAAAATGACATGACATTAAACTACAAAATTACATTAAATTACAAACTTAACATTTAAAAAACCTTAACAAATCTTGCCTGTCCTTGCATGTAGGAGGAGGGGGTAATTTTTTGCCTAGCAGGGCTGGGTTTTAGACTATTTTCCTTTGGTGTCAGTTTGTCTCACCATGCTTGGCAGTTGCCACGTACCTGCAAATAGCGCACCACTCGGCAGACCAGGTCAGGTGCCAGGAAGTCTGCAGCGAATCTCCAGATAATGTCTGTCAGGATGTTGACCAGACCTGTGAAAGAGTCTAGCAAAGACACACAGCACTTAGTTTCACTGTCTGAGATTTATGGCTATGATGCGTTAGAGGTGAATTCCTGGAGAGATTTTGCTTCTCTTGATTTATAGGTGGCCACTGAGGAAAAGGAAGGTAAGGCAGGAGGCTCTTGGCTGTTACTGTCGGAGCTTGTTAGCCACTCAGATTTAACCACATAGGAAGGATTTCAGCAATGACCAAGGGGGAATCAAACTAACCACTGAATTTATCTTTTGTCACCAAAGAGTTTTAGGGGGGTCTAGACCTGTTCCAAAGCAAGTACTCTGGGAGAACCAGAAGTTAGCAATGTTGAGAAAGGCAAATTCACCTCTTACCATTGGGAAACCCTTCAAAATTTCCAGCCTCACATCCTTCACTCTATGCTGTAAGCCTCTTATCTTCTTACCTCAGACCCCAGAGTTTTCTTCCCCTTTCCACTTTCCATGGCTGCCCTTGGGAACAGTGAAGTACTTGATCTATCAATTGAATTAAATTAGTTGTCTGGAATAGTGTGTAGGAAAACTGAAGCCAAGATCAGGAACTTTGACCTTCTGGGGGGAGTTTAGAATCAATTCTATAGTTACAGACTATGCAAGTTGCACAAATGTCCAGAAATGGCAAAATATGATATATCTCTAAAAATGTCTTTTCACTCCTCCGTAACAGTCATTACTAATTGGTAGTGGGATTCAGAATCCTTCTCAAAATAGTGCTTTAGAGATTTTCTGCCAATTGATGGATGGAATGGGAACACAAGACTGCATAGGCAAGATATCACTTTTTTAGGACACTGTGGTCACTTTTTTAGAACATGGGATATGGTACTCTATCAAGGCCCCCCTTAGCTGGGGCAAGCTTGCTAAGGTAGCTCTTAGAATCCTGGAGAAAGTTATAGTTCTCCCTAAGCAAAATGGAAATTCCAAAGCTGCCATGTTAGTAGCAAGAAAAATATATGGCTGCAGAAAGTGACCAGATCTAATGGATATTCTTTGTGAAGCCAGAAACCCCACTGGAGAATTATTTTCCATGAAAGTTTCAGAAGACTCACCACTCCTTAAGACTACCAGGAATGGACTGGTGAGAGGGACACTGGTATCACCCAAAGCCTCAGTGGGAGCTTCCGTCTTCACGCCTGGGTGTACAGCAGGGGAGGTGGTCATAGAGGCACGTATGTGGTATCATGATTCCCCTCCTCCTTCCTAAAGGACTCATGAATATTTGGATGACTACACTGGAAAAAGGAGACTACACAGACATTTGGAGGTACGAGTTACAATGTCAGGGTTGGCATGAAACCCAGAGTCCTGAGTATCATTACAACTCACTGTTAGAGTAGAATGTTTTGAGGTCAGGTAATGAATGAAATCCTGGCCACAGTGGGATGATCCACTAGGTCTGCAGACCTTCCCATTAGTCACTGCCCCAGTCCAGGAATACAATTGGAGTAGATATACTTGGCAGTTGGAGTAATTGCATACTGAGTTCTCCATTCTAGTAGTGAAGGCCAAGGGAAAGTTTTCAGTTCACCAGTTTGCTTCTTACAGATAGATCTAGGTAGATCTTGGTGAATGAATGTAGACAGCCACAAAGTCAAACTTGTAGTAGTGTTGATTGTAGCTGCAGTGCCTGCATGGTGCCTTGATTAGAACAGATTATTGTGGTCTCAGCTCTGTGGTGTGCTAGTATAGATTTGGCAAGTGTTCTGTTCTAATCTGATGGGCAAAGATGATCAGAAAGAGTTTGCCTTCATATGGAACAGACAATAACATTCTGCTTTACCGAAAGGTATGTTAACTCTACTGTAAACACTTGTCACAATATGGTCTGAAAGGCCTGGAAACACTGTAGAATATCACTTTGCTCCATTTATATTGGTGATGTCACCAGAAATGACA
Organism: Hystrix brachyura; assembly: GCA_016801275.1. Classification (NCBI taxonomy): domain Eukaryota; kingdom Metazoa; phylum Chordata; class Mammalia; order Rodentia; family Hystricidae; genus Hystrix; species Hystrix brachyura. The sequence goes on from QZML01004289.1 coordinate 23,253, forward strand.
AGAAAGATATATCCAGTGCACTAGAGGCTTTGATCAGACAAATGCACTATGGAAGGTGGGGGACAGACTCTGAAAATTCAGGAATGTGCTATATCAGTGAAACTTCTCATACCGCAGCAGTGAGGAGCTGCTGGAAAATACCCACCTTCCCATCCCCAAGTATAATACAAATTACTACATCTTACATTCCTTACCTCAATGAAGAAAGCAAGTACTTGTTGGGTCTCTTTGGTTTCTGGAAGCAGCATATTCCACATCTGGGAATATGGCTGTCTGTGGTCCATGCTGGGTGATGTGGATGTCCTACAGCCCTGAGTGAACCTGGAGCAGGAAATGGCTTAGGATATGCTTTTGCCTTTCCTGTCCTCTAGTCTATAGTCAACACCCCTCACTACTCTCTGGGGGTTTCCACATTTCCTAACTAGAATGAAAATTCATGCAACGTGGTGTCTGATAACATAGTGCACACTCCATAATGAAGGGAGATGGGATTGGACACATGACATGTACCACCCAGAAGTAACTGTCCTTGCAGAGCACTGGTGTGGACCACTGAAAGAACAGACAAAAGGTCAGCGTGCAGATCCTGCCCTGAAAAGCTGGATACTACCCTTCAGAATACAGGCTATGCAGTCAGAGCCCCCTTTATGTTGCTGTGTTCCTAACAGGAAGTACACATAGGTTTGGAGACCAACAGGTAGGGGAAGGAATAGCTCTGTTAACATCACTCCCTGTGATCTTCTGGGGCCTCCGTGCTTCCTTATGTCTGCCTCTGTGCTCAGCAGATTGGGGGTTTTGGTCCCCAAAAGAGATCCACTCATGCCAGGAGACACAGGAAGAGTACCGTTGAATGAAAGCACTGCTAGGGAACCTTGGACTCATTGTGTCTAGGAGCTGCTGGGCAAGAAGAGGAGTCACCATCTTGCAAAGAGTAAGTGCCTGTTAGCAGTAAGTGGAGGTAGATGCAATGGGTAGAGCGCAGGAGATTCACCTGTACCCATCAAGTTATGATAGATTGCAGACAATTAGTGGATATGTTCAGGGCTGTTGAGCACCGTCAGTGTGGGTTTGTGCAGACCCTTTAAGCCCTGGGGTGCCGTGACCGTGCTGTGGTGGGAGGCAAAAGGGAGCTGAAACGAAGTCTCTATTATTGTTGTCAAGACCTGCATCCTGGCTTCAGGCTCCACAAAGAAAAGACAGGTATCAACTCTCCTGTGATAGCCATGGACTGTGCCCTGGGAGAAATTATTTGGCTTGGAATGTCTCTGAGGGGAAACACACAAGGCCTTACGGCGGGGATCTGCCATTCACGGAGTATGCGTCTGGCCAGGTTCAGGTTGAGCAACAAAAGCAGTGTGGCCTACTGAAGGAACAGATGTCATCTTTGGATTTACAGCTAAGATACTCATAGTTCCATCTCCAGGGGTTTATTTTTTCTGTCATGTTGCTACTAAAGAGGAATACCAAAAGCTGAAAATCACAGTCATTGGGTTAAATTACTTTTGTGACTACTGGAAAATGAACGCTATTAATAGTACGGAATGGAATTAAGCAGCTTGAGAGGGGTCTGGCATGTGCGAGGTGCTTAACACATATTTGCTGAATGAACTGTCGCTGTGATTTGGGGAGGCGTTTATATAACAAAACAAAACAAAACAGAGCAAAACAAAACAGGACAAAAAACCAGAGTAGAACAACAGCAACAATGACAAAAAAGAACACAGTCAGTTTTTAAATTTTGAAATAAAGACTCATGAGAAGTTACAAAACAAGGACAGAGTTTTTGTGTACCCATCTCCGAAGTAATGCCATCTTATTGTTAATGATTTGGGTCTAGATGTCCCCCCAAAGCCTCACGTAGTCATAGGTGGGGTGTTTGGTGTTTTCAGAGGTGGCTAGATCTAGACTGTGTGATTACTAAATTAGTCTGCTGATTGGTTTGGCGTAATTCTGCTGGGATCAAGGAGGTATTTTCAGAGGTGGCTAGATCTAGACTGTGTGATTACTAAGTTAGTCTGCTGATTGGTTTGGCGTAATTCTGCTGGGATCAAGGATGTGATACTAGGATTAAGGGTCCTGGGATTAAGGGTGGGAGTGCTACCCACTCTGAGCGCAGATAGCCTGGATAAAATATAAGCAACAGAAAGAGGCTTGTTTATCCCCTTTGCTGACCCCCTTGATTACCTTGCTGCCTGTCTACCTTGCCACCCTCCCTCTGATCCAGCCCATTGTGGACTAAAACCTCTACAAACTGTGAGCCAAATAAATCTTTCTTCGCCTAACTTTGGGTGTCAGGTATTTTGTCTCAGCAACGAGAGAAAAGTAACTAAGACACTTATATAACTGCATTTAAACTTCATGATGTAAAGGAAACTTACAGTTTTTAATCTAAGCTTCAAACATGTGAACATGATTGCCAGGGATGTTATATAAAAGAGTTGTTATATCCATGGCAAGGTTCCGAATATTCAGAAGTATGTTTTTTAAATCTCACAAGAAGCTATGAGATAATATCCCCATTTCACAGATCAGTAAACCAAAGGAGGAGGAACATTATCCTAATATTTCATAGCAAGTTTGAGGTGAAGCCAGACTTTTAACCTAGATGTTTGGATATCATGTTTATGGTATTTATCACAACTCAACCTGTTTTCCCTTTCATTTTTCATCCTTTGTTTAAAAATTCTTATTGTGTTCATTCTCTTTTAATATCTAATGTTCAGACATGAGGCCCTATCTTCTCTCCATCCACTCATTCCCTACTCTGGAGGACCTAATTAATCTTTAGGACCCTTATAATTACAAGGCAACTCACAGAAGATATTTGTGTTCCTTGCTCTACTGTTGGCAGTTTGGCTCTCTCAGATTGAAACATAAATCCTTCCATGATCTACTGCTATGGTTTGAATGTGTCCCCCAGAATTCATGTTTTAGAAATTTAGTTCTAGGAGGTGGGTATAATGGGAGGCATTTAAATTCTCAGCGCTCTGGCCTCAGGCAGTGTTAATATCTTTATAAAAAGGGCTTGGGGCGTGCTCTTGCTCCTCCCTGTGGGGATCTGGCACCATTTTGGAAGCAGAGAATGGCTTCACCAGACACCTCGCCTGTTAAAGCCATAGCCTAGTGTTCTCAGCCCTCGGAATTCTGTGATAACGCATTTCTGTTTATAAATTATCCAGTCTGTGGTATTCTGTTAGAGCATCCCCAAACAGATGACTGCTTCTTATCAGTCCTTATTTGACATGTTAGCATCGAACACCCTCTGTGCATTCACAAACACATCCCTTCTGCTTGGAATGACCACCCTCCTTTCCTCAGCACCTTTCAATATCTAGATGTATCCTCTCCTCCTGAAGTGTTCTCTGACCATTTTCATGACATGGTCCCTGTAAAAGTGTATGTGGCCCTTCCAGTCCTATGTCCATATGTCTGTCTCTGCCGTTTTGTTTCTGTACAAGAGACAGCAGTAAGAAGTCTTGGCAACGCGACACAACAACAGCTAAGGCCTGGAGGAGAAAAATCCATGGCAGCTCTGGGTTGTAGGAGTTCTGGGTGAAAAGCAGGATTTGAACACGGCCTTGAGAGTTGTGGGTTGTGACTAATGAAATAGCAATGTTGTGAAGCTTTTCCTGGCAGGAATGGAGTGAGTGGACTGGATGTTGGAGTTGCTGGGGTCTTCCCTTTTGGTTACTGGTATTTTTCTAGGTCTGAGCATTTCTAGAGCGTGTTCTGGTGAAGTCTACCCCCCCACCAGTGTCATTTTAAATAAGCCTGTTACTGGAAACACATCATCATGGAACTGTGCCGCTGAACTTGTTCATCACTATTAAGCAAATGATGCTCGATCTGATCAGTAAGAAGCTATTTAGTTACCTAAGTAATTGAGTACATTGCAAATAAGCTGCTCCTAAATGGTAATTAACAGGACCTGGGGAACAAAGGGTACACTTTAAAGGCTTAATGCCTTCCACGCATTACTTCTGCTTTTAAACATTCATTCTCTGAAAGATTCTAGGAACCTGCAATTCTCAGAAAAACCAACGCAGCCTCCCAGCAGGCATTAGTGCTCCTTGGAGGAGGTCTTCCAAATGTGAATGTGGGCTCCCACTTGGATCATAAAGGTGTGTACGAGGGGAAATTGAGAATGAGAAACAGCTGAGGATTAGTGAGGCTTGGCTGGTAAAAAGAGGGTGAAGGGCGTTGATTCTAGGCATGGGTAAAAATACAAGCAAAGTTATGCAGGTGAGAAAAGTAAGAGGAGGAACCGTGTGGCTTGTATACAAAGTGACATCAGTTTGTCACTGCCAAACCCTAAAATAGGAGCTAGGGTGTGGCAAGAAATGGGGCTGAAGAGACAAGAAGAATCGCACCAATTAAAGGAGCTTGCACTTTTTCCTTTATACCAAGAGAGAGATTGGAAATTTATGCCTTTGTGAGTGCTAATCTTGATTTTTTTAACCTGATTGGATTAAGAAATGCCTGACAGATTAGTAAAATATACTTCTGGATGTGTCCAGGTGGGTCACGGAGGGCTGACCTTGGTATTTCTATCTGGTTCCTTACCCCTTCCTCCTTGTTCTGCTTTGCTTTCTGGCTGCCATGAACCAGATGTTTTTGCCCCACCATGGCCTTCCATCATGATACTCTGCCTTGGAACCATGGACTGAATCTCCTGAAACCATGAGCAAAATTAAATCTCTCCCCCTTTAAATTGTGAATGTTGGATACTGTGTCTAGTGGTGGGAAATTTAAAATAGTCTTCAAATATGCATTTTAAATAGATTTCTTTAGTTACTGTGGGAAGGATCAGTGTGATAGATTGAGTACTGGAATTACCCTTTATACTAGTTAGGAAACTGTGTAGAAATTTTAAGAAGTTAATCGGTAGCTAGTGTATACAAATAGAAGTAGGGACATAGAGAAGGATGCAGATTTGAGATATAGTTTATAAAAGTAACCTAGGGAGGCTTTGATGACTAAGTATTAAAATTTGAAATATAGAATAGAAGGAGAAATCTACAGTGTGTTGCAGGTTCCTGGCTTGGGTGTTCCTGGAAGACGGTAGTACTGCTACTGGGTCTGAAAATACGATACAGGAAGATAAACTTATTAAGTTGAAATATGAATGACTTTGGATTTTAACTGGGGTTTTAGACAAATTATGTGTAATGCTAGTATTGATATCACTGGATTGAAACCTACTATTGTTTTAGTTGCTTCTGTTTGTTTCAACCATTTATGTTCTTTCTCCCCCTTCAATTTCTCTCTGGATTAATTGAACTTCTTATGATTTTTTGTTTGTCTCTGCTATTGGCTTATTAACTATTTCTATTTCTTCTTCTATTTCATCTTTTCAATTTCTTTTAAGGGTTTACAGTGTATATTCTTAACTTATGGTGTACTTTTGTTTAGTACTATACAAATTTGTATATAATATGAAGACTTGTGTACCCAAATTTCTCATAAAATTTGTGCTAATGGGGACATCTAAATTTTATGTGTACTATGAAGCCAATGGTTGCAATTTTGCTTTAAACAGTCAGTTACATTGTAGAGTTACATAAAAATAAGAAAAGTGTGCTTTTTGTAAACTTGCCTCTTCATTTTTTCTGTGTGCAGAATTCTTTATTTTCTCGTAGATAAAAATTCAGGCCTGGTGTCATATTCCTACTGTCAGACTCCCTTTGATGTTTCTTGAGATAGGCTTGCTGGTAATGAAGTTCCCCACTTTGGTTTTGCTTTTAAAAGCATCTTGAACAGTCTTTACTACACCTTCATTTTTAATAGATACCTTTGCTATCTAGAATTCTGGGTGGCAATTGTCCCCCCATTGGCTTTCAAGGCTTTCTTTTGTCTTCTGGCTTGAACACAGATACTTCTTGCTTTATATTTCCCCCTGACGGCCTTCAAAGTTTTCTCTTTATTTTTCTTTTTCCAGTAGTTTGAGAATTTTAGTCCATGATTTGATCCCTTTCATTATTTTTGGAAAATTCTAGCTATTCTTCGGCTCATTCTATTTTTTCTGTGACTCTAAATTATGTTAGATCATTTGACATTATGGTTTCTGAATCCTCAATCTCTCTCTCTCTCTCACTCTCTCTGTCCTCTTTCCTCTCCATTCCCCATTTTTGTCTTTTTCTCTTTGTGTTTCAATTTGTGTAACTTGTGTCGACCTGTCTTCAAGTTACTTAATTCTTCCTTTAGCTTCTTTAAGTCTAGAAGTGATTCTTTATATAAGTTCTGCAAATTATTTTTGTTTATTTTTAAATTGTTCACATTTCCACTTCAATCTTCCTTATAGTTTTTAATCTTCCTATTAAAATTACTCAATTGGGGCTGGGGATTTAGCTCAGTGATTAGAGTGCTTGCCTTGCAAGCACAAGGCCCTGGGTTCGATCCCTGGTACCACAAAAAATAAAAATTACTCAATTGTTGCCCACCTTTCTTCCTAGAAGTTTTTACTTATTAATTATAGTTATTTAATAGAGAAAGTTTTTTTTTTAAAGCTTTCCCTGAAAAATAGTTTCAAGGACTTCTAGGAAAATGGTGCAGTGGCAAGCAACAACTTGGCCTCTGAGATTCAGAATCCGGACACTGGAAAACAACAATGTGGTGGGGGGGGAGAAGAGAGAGAGAGAGAAAGATCGTCAGGACCCAGAAAGGACTTGACAGGAAAGTTAAAACCTCCAGAGACACTGAAGCGATGGAACACAATGCAGAGAAGAAAGGGACGATCTGAACTTTCTCCCCAGCACCCAGCTCATGGTTTGTGGGAAAGGGCGAGGAACTCTACAGAGACAAAGTCAAAGTGGGCTTTGGGGAGAAACGTGGAACGCAGTGGGGTGTATTTTGAGCTGTGGCGAGAGCACGGGGTTCTGATCTCTGCTCCTACATGGGTCCTTTGCCAGGCAACAGCTGGTGAGTGATTCCATTCCGAGTACCTCTTATCTCTGGAGAGAGGCCTTGGTCGAATGCCACTCTGGCGAAGGGTTGATTGTTTGAACCTGTGACTTGGAGCAGCCACAGGACAGGTACGTTTCAGGGCTCCTAGTGTTATGTTGTTGCAGGAGAGGAGACCAATGCCAAAGAAACAAAGGCACCAGGTGGGTCACAAGAATACAGCTCTTTGAGTGTGCCGGCACTGGTCCAGGAGACTCACGTCCAAAGCCTGAGCAAAAACCCAAGAGCAAAGCCTGAGCAAAAAAAAGAGAGCAGAATTTATTTCTGAAACCCCGCCTCACCAAGGTTTTAGGGTACAAACTAAATCCATTGATTGGATACGCAATTTTTCACCTTATTTGAATACAGGTATTGGTTGAGTACTTTGGTTACAACAGTTTTCACCTACTTTGCCTAAGAATGCCATTACCCCACTTTTTAGGGATCCCTACTGGGTCCGTTTGGTTAACCCTGCTGTTCATTTTTACCTTCTTACAAGCGGGGGTGCAAAGGTCAGTCCTGACTAGTATATCCCTCACTAGCTGTCAAGGAACCAGGGAGCCTGCCAATCTGCAAGTCTGCAATTGCCTGTGGCCGCCTGAGTTGATGGTGGTGGTCCTGCCACAGTGTGCCCACCACAGCTGGATGAGAGAGCTGTGGTCAGGGAGCATGGTCAGGCTGGGAAGAGACCCTCGAGGGTTTTAAATGAAAGGTCACAGGCCGCACCCCCATGGCCAGAGGCCAAGGTCAGCCCACAGCGTTCTGGACTTGAAAGTTACGGCACTGGCATTCTCCTCTCAATCCCACTGACTGTCGGGGCACGAATCCAGCAAGAAACTGGGGGTCTGATGGCTTTCTTTAGCTACCAGCACGAGTCTGGACATATGTTGACTGTGACACTGCCCCCAAACTGTAGAACCCTAGAGAAAATCACACATTCAAGATCACAGAGAAATTTCTTTCTTTTTTATTTTTATTTATTTATTTATTTATTTTTATTTTATTTTAAACCAAGAACATGTATTGGTACATTCTACATATCCAGCAAGAAACTGGGGGTCTGATGGCTTTCTTTAGCTACCAGCACGAGTCTGGACATATCTTGACTGTGACACTGCCCCCAAACTGTAGAACCCCAGAGAAAATCACACATTCAGGATCACAGAGAAATTTCTTTCTTTTTTATTTTTTAATGAGTGTGTGCATTGATTTTTGTTTTGTTCTTTTTTCTTCTTTCCTCTTTTCTTCTTCATCAGTTTATTGGAGTTTGGGGAATTTCCTTTGTCCTTCTTATCTCTTTTTCTTTTTTTTTTCTATCTTTATTTTTCTTTTCTTCCTTTCTCTCCTTTTAAATTTTTCTCCCTTTAAATTTTCTGTATTATTTTTATTCATCATAAAATTTATTTTTTCTCCTTCTTTTTATTTTCTTTTTCTTCAGTTTTTTTCTCTTACATTTACCTAATTCTATAAACCTCCTTCTACTCCCCAAAAGGATTCTTTGTACCATTTCTCTCTCCTCTTTCTCATATAATAGAATTTTCCTCTTGTATTCACCCATTCCCAACACTATATCTTAAATGGCATAACCATAAACCTCTATTAGTCTTTTGAAAGTTAAGTTTATAAAATTATTGTCACATTCTTTTCTACCATTAGTGGAGGTACAGCTGTCACATTTAGTACATATTAGCTGTAAGTTAATATCTGGGTTGTCTTAATAGTTACACCATAGTTATAAATTTCTTCTCTAGGCTTAAGGGTGGTACATAATTGGTTCTTATGGTATGTTAATATCCAATTTGTCTTGGACAGTAATACTGTAGCTGATTTTTTTCCTGGATGCTCTAAGGACTGCTTTCTTTAGCAAGAGTGGTTTGCCAAGACTGGCAGCTTCCCCTTACTTATTCTACTCAGCAGAATTTGATGTGGACAACAGACATTCCCTGTGGCTTATTACAATGGAAAAGTAGGCAAGCAGTTATAAAGTTTACTCAATATTATCTAATAAAAGTCCATTTGAGAACTTTCTTCCCTAGTCTATGAGGAGGAGTAGACAGTTTCACCTCATGCAACGCTTTGGGTCTGAGGAAACATTGTCCAGCCATGCAGTGCTTCTTCCCAATTTCTTGAAATAGCTGGGTCCATTTTTAGTGAGAAACAAGTTCCACAACTTTAAAATGATGAAAGGTGCTGAGGCGGGATGAGTATTTCTCCCTATAGTTTGTGGACCTTTCTAAATCTCCTTCGCTTTGCCATGTTAAATGCTTATGACTAGTAAATTTCCTTTTATGGTCCTCCAAGTGGATTCATGTATGAGTATCCTTATTATCCAGGATGGTTTGCTTTGGTGACATAAACTTTGGATCAAAAAAAATTTCATTGTGGGCAATATAAATATTCAAATTTAGAAACCCCAGAAAGCCTTTCAAAGATTTTTAAATAGTATTCTTTTGTAGCATGTTTAGATGCAATTCTTAGGTACTCACTGCAACTTTTGAGGGTCCCAAATTATTTTGGGACATAACTTGTATTTGCCAAGTGTTTTACATTTTCTGGAAAACATGGAGGCAATTTATAATTAAGTTAGATGGATATAGAAGTAAAACATCTAAGTTATTTACAAATAAGTTAAAATACTAAAGATATTTACTCAACATAATTTCGTGTATTATGTGCTTCCTAAAATTTATAAACAGTGTATTTATTTGGGCCAATTAAATGTATTCCATAGACTGTTGATATATGAATGTGTATAATATTGCTATAAGATCAAATATCTGAAAACAGACACTTCTGTCAGACCATAGGTTAAGATAAAGTGAGCTTAAATATTAAGTGTCAAGTCTTGAGGCTTATATTTGTTCATCATTTTAAGATATTCTAAAATTACTAGTTTGCATAAGCACAACTTGTTTAATATTCTACTTACAGTTGTTTTTAAAAAAATCTTTTGTCGTAAGGAGTTAATAGTGAGGCCTCACCTGGCCTGTTAATGGGTTTGTATATATGGCCTAATGCTAATAGTTTCAGGAGATGCTAGAAGGCTTGCTTGTTTCTCCATAATAGTTAAAAATTGCTGTTATTTTATCGTGTAGTTTTTGCTTAAATACTTAATGAGCTTTTTTAAAAAATCACTTCTTGTTTACAGAAAAACCTTACAGTGCTCAGAAACAAGATTTTGGGCTTTTTCCCTTCAAGTATGTTATGTGTTCTTTTCCAGATGTACAGCATTTACCTCTATATATGACACACTTTGGGACACACATGTAAGTTAATAAAATGAGTTTTAAAACTACTAACTACCCATGTGTGGGGTGGCTAAATCTTGTAACAATGTAAAGGTTACATTTTATTCTATAATTGATCATAACAGTATAACTTTTGAGTAAAACGTTTCTAATTAGAGACAGTTTGTTCTAGATAAAATCTTTAGAAAATATGAAAAATGCTAATTTAGTGCATAGTGAAAGATAAGGGTCTAGTTTCAATCTTCTGCAAACAGATAACCAGTTTTCCCAGCACTGCTGGTTGAATAGGCTGTCCTTCCTTCAACACATGCTCGTGGCTACTTTGTCAAAGATCAGATAGCTGAATGCATATGGGGAGGTTTCTGCGTCCTCTGCTCTGTTCCACTGATCCACATGTCTGTTTCTGTTCCACTACTATGCTGTTTTGATCACCATTGCTTTATAGTATACTTTGAAGTCTGGTATTTTAAGTTCTCCTGCTTTGCTCTTGCTTCTCAAAATTGCTTTTGCTATTCTGAGTCTCTTCTGGTTCCATATGAATTTTGGGATTGTTTTCTGGAGTTCTATAGAGTATGCTGTTGGTATTTCAATTGGGACTGCATTGAATTTGTCTAACAGTTTTGGGAGTATGGCCATTTTGACAATATTGGTTCTGCCTATCCATGAACAGGGGACATCTTTCCATTTTCTGATGTTCTCTTTAATTTCCTTTTACAGAATGCTGTAGTTTTCTCTGAAGAGGTTTTTCTCTTTCTTGGCTATGTTAATTCCTGGGTATTTCATTTTTCTTGAAGCTACTCTGAATGGTATTGTCTTCATAATTTCCCTCTTATCTAGTTAATTGTTGGTGTACATGAATGCTAATGATTTTTGTATGCTGATCTTGTATTCTGTTATGTCTCTGAAGTTAGTTATTAGTTTGAAGAGTTTTTGTGGCGTTCCCAGCGTCTTCTAGGGAGAGTATCATGTCTTCTGAAAATAATGATAATTTGAGTTCTTTGTTTCCCATATGTATGGTGTTTATCTCTTTCTCTTGTCTAATTGCTCTGGCTAATGTTTCATGCACTTTGTTGAATAGACTTGGTGAAGGTGATTTTATCTTGTTCCTGATTTTAGGGGGAATGCTTTTAGTCCCCTATTTAATATGATGCTGGCTGTTGGTTTTTCATAAATAGTGTTTATCAAATTCAGTTTTGGTTCTTCTATACATATTTTCTTCAGAGTTTTTATTATGAAGGGGTGCTGGATTTCGTTGAATGCCTTTTCTGATTCTTTTGATATAACCATGTGGGTTTTGACCTTTCTCCTGTTCATGTTTTGTATTACATTTATTGATGTATTTATGTTGAACCATCCTTGCATCTCTGAGATGAAACCTACTCACTCATTACGTATGATCTTTTTGATGAAGTGCTGCATTCTATTTGCTAATATCTTGTTGGGGATTTTTGCATCTATGTTTATTAAGGAGATTTGTCTATATATTTTTCTTTTTTAGTTGGGTCTTTATCTGGTTTTGGAATCTGGGTGATACTGGCTTCTGTAAATGAATTTGGGAGAACTGCGTCCCTTTCAATTTCTTTGAAGAACTTGAGTAGTATTGGTGATGTAATATCCTTAAAGGTTTTGTAGAATTCAGCAGTGAATCCGTCAGCTGGTTGGTTTTTTTCAGTTTGTAGATTCTTTATTACTGTGTCAATTTTATTGCTTGCTATTGGGTAGTTAAGTGCATTTATGTCTTCTTGGGTTAGCTTTGGTATTTTGTATGAGTCTATCAAAGATCTAAACATTAAAAAAAAATTAAACCACTAGAAGATAAAGCTGGAAAACACAAGTGTTGGAAAGGATTTTCTAAACAGAACCTCAATTGCACAAGAGATAACAGCAAAAATCAAGAAATGGGATGATATCAGACCTAAAAAGCTTCCATACGGCAAAAGAATCAAATAATAGGGTGAAGAGCCAACCTACAGAATGGGAAAAAATGCCAGATATTCCTCAGACAGAAGATTAATATCTAGAATACATAAAGAACTCAAAAAAATTGACCACCTAAAATTAAAGACCCAGTCAAGAAATTGGCAAGTGAATAAACACTTCACACAGAAAGAAGTACGAATGGCCAACAAATACATGAAAAAAAGTTCAACATCTCTAGCCATTAGAGAGATGAAAATTAAAACAATATTTAGATTCCATCTCACTCCAGAAAGAATAGCAATCATCAAGAAATCAAAAAATAACAAATGATGGTATGGCTGTGGTGAAAAAAGAACCCTCGTACATTCTTGGTGGGAATGTACACTAGTATGACCATTGTGGAAATCAATATGCAGATTTCTCAAAGAACTAAAATTAGAAATTCCATTTAACCCAGCTATCCCCTTTCTAGGTATCTTTCCCAAAGAGTTTAAGATATCACAGTACAGTGCCACATGCACACCAATGTTTAGAGCAGCATAGTTCACAATAGCTAAATCCTGGAAACAGCCTGTTTACCCATCAACAGACAAAAGGAGAAAGAAAACATAGTATATATACATAATGGACTACTACTCAGGTTTAAAGAAGGATAAATTTGAGACCCTTGTAGGAAAATGGATACATCTGGAAAATACAATGTTAAGCGAAATAAATCAGACACACAAACTTGAATACTGTATGGTGTTTCTTGTTCAAGTAAGACAAAGGGCAAACTAAGAGAAAAATAAAGGAAAGATAAAATGAGACAAGGGGATGGATCTCTTGCAGATGGGAAGGGGTCCAGGGGACCAAGAGTGAGGGGCAACAAGGAATGGATGGGGAAATAGGTAGAGTGAAGACATGCCAGGTACAAGGTCCTAATAACCTCAATGAATGTGGACATTATGTGCTGTAAACGTGATCTAAGATTAATAACATCAATAAGAATGAAAAGCGGGAAAGCGAAAGTAGAGGAGGGGGGAAGGGAATTTTAAAAAAGAAAGTATATTATGTACCTGTACCAACTCCCCAAAATGATTGTAAAATGTTATGTACTGCAAACATGTGCTAATAAAATAAAAAAAATTAAAAACATGATACACAGAGATAATGATAGTATCTTGGTTTAAAACAACAAAGTTTAGAATATTGATCTGTTCTTAGTAAAATTTACAATAAAACTTAAAAAAAGAGGTTTTAAATTTGTCAAGATAATTTATATTCTGCACTCTCGTTAAGACTAAATGTTTAGAAAAATTAAGCCTTTAAAAGTTCATATTTACTTGTATATCTGTTTAAAGTTTTGCTTTACAGTTCTAGTTATACAAACTGTGATTATGTGATTTTCCTTATTTTTCAAAAATGTAATTTTCCTGGTATAAAACAGTCGCTCATGATTGTTGTCTTAATATGCTATAAAAGTAACTAAATTGTCACCCTGTGTACTACTTATAGTCATATTGATGAGGGGCCCAGACCACCGTAGAGAAGAAAATTCCACCAACAGGTGTCTCTGCTTCCGTGAACTGCTGGCTACTGCGCTCTGTGCTCGAGGCTCAGACTTCAGAGTGCGAACTCCTCTGCGCCCATCCACGTTACTGGTTCTCCAACTCTCTGAATGGCGCTCGGTTTCTCACCTGGTGATTTCTGTAGCACCAGCTGCAGTACTTTTGCTATGATGTTTCAAATAGTAAAACCCATGTTCCTCTTGGTTGGCAAAAGACAGTCTTGCTCAAAGATGTGTTCTTAGTCGGTAACATCGACATTCATTTTTACACCCTACTTTCAAAATGTTCTGTATGTGTATCTAAAAAATGCTAACTATGTTACTAACTGTAATTCTTGGTCTTGACATCAGTTAATGGTGTGCTTTCCCTCAGATGGTGATTCACATTGCTTTACAAGAAGAGAGGATGCTTAAGAATTTGCTTAGTATAACAAACTCGCAGAACTAAACTTGCTTCATCAAAATATTGACTTTCTTTAATTGGGCCACTATGTCTCTTAGTTCAAGTTTACTACACAGACTGGATTTGCTTTGCTTTTATTGGCTTGTTTTATGTTTGCTTATAAGCTTTATAATTCTTTGTCAGAGTTCTATTTTTTTAGGGTGCTGACTACAAAATAAGAGGATTAGACTTGACAATAGACTCTAGATAGATGTTTAATAGCCGATCTTCCCAAAACCTCTGATATTGCTCAAATTCAACAACAAAAAAGGGTTTTATGATACTGACTCCAATCTACTGTCACATCACCCCCAGTGTGGGACATGTTCTGACTGACCATCACCAGGGAATGCTACTGGCAGTGACTTCAGAAAAGAAGAAAATGCATTTGGATAGAAAGAGGGGAAGTTGCTCCCTCAGAGATCAGGGTGAGGGGTGTTGTGTACATCCCCCATGTGTCACCTGTGCGTGCGTCAACCCTACCAAAATAAGTACAGCTATGAGATTATGAAAGAGGGATGTTATGCTTGATTATCTTAAAGTAAAAAGCCCTCCTGGCAGGTGTGATACTTAGACAGCCCCTGGCTTCTGTTTTTTTTATATTTGACTTCAGAATGTTTAGTGATCCTTTTCCAGGCTTGTACATCCGGCTTCCCTTCTCATGAGCCCCAGCTACCCTCTGTGGAATCTACGTGTCTGTCCTGCATGAGCAGCCGGAACCTCCAGGCCCTCAAGACTGAGGGCTGGGACAAGCAAGGGGAATTTTTAAAGTCAGATTTTTCTTTTCCTCTTAGAGATAAGCACCTTCTCCAGACTTTCTCCTCCTGATCCCACAATCAACCCTATCTCCTCTCTTCAGCCCCAAAGAAGCAACAGAATATGCAGACGCCAGCCCCAGGAGGCCAGGGGCTTCTCCTTTCCAGGAGAAAGGCAGCAAAGAGCTGAGAAAGGCTCCGAGTGGTCAAGTGGTGGGAGATCTGCCCTGTCTCTCTGTGCGCACCTCCTCTCCTCCTCTCTGTTCTTGCTGTAAAAGACTCCTGCCTGCCTCTACACAGGCAGGTAGGGACCTGAGGCAACTGTGCCCTTCACCACCTTGGAGCTGCCTTTGGATACATCCTTTTTCCTTTTCATCCAAATGTCCAAATACATGGTCTCCTTTGATTCGGTCAGTGGCGAGCAGATGAACCTGAGAGTATGAACCTAAGCGGCCAGTAACATTTTGTTTGATTTATGTCTCATCATTTTTGCATAAAGTATACCCATAATGCATCTTTTCGTGATTTCTAACTTTGATTTCTTTAACTCGGAGCATGGAGCTGAGACACCAGCAAAGTAATCTGAGGCAGAATCTCATTGCAGGGTTTTTATAATCCTCCTTCATCTTTGATAGTCGCAGTGCCTGAGCGTAAATCGATTATAGCTTTTTTTAGTGACTCACTAAAAACGTCGAGTCTTTCCACCAGATCTATCTTAATTTTCACAGAAACAATAACTCTTTAATGTTTGCTAAATTATATAATTTTCACATAATTGCCAAGCTTGACTTGGGCATAGATGTTTCTGACTCGCACAGGATGAGAAGCGGGAGCAGAAGTGGACAGGCTTACTGGTGGCCGCCCCGCTGCTCATGTGGTCGTTAGTTGGGGGGTTTGCTGCAAGACTGGACAGTGTGTGTTCACGCAGCAATGAAGGTAAGAAGATGCTGTGCAGAGAGCGGCTCTGGCCCCCTGCTCTTCCCTGACTGCGCCCAGCCTCTCTTCCCTCCCTCGCTCCCTTAGTGCTGTTGCTTCGGCTGGGAAGCTCTCTGCACAGAGCCGCCTGCAGGAGGTCCCCTTGGTCCTCAGGGACCGAGGTTACTTCTTCACAAGGCTTTCACTGACTGCTGGGACTGGCCTGGTTATTCCCCTCTCTGTGCCTCCCCTACTCTACAGCAGCAATAGTGTGTTAGTAAGTCACTCTTTACATTCTCTCCTGCTCTACTATTGTAGCAGAGCAGACAGTATTTTATTTTATGTTATTTTCCATCTCCATATCTTCAGGACCTGGAAATGTGACATTAGGTAGGAACATTTTGGTAAATTTCCATTAAAAGAATCAGTCCATTACTAGTGTTGCCTGATGGACTGCAGTTAGGGGTATTTCACAGAGCAGATTAAGCCATATCGGCCATTTCCTTCAACATAGATTAAAATAATGATCACAGAATCAAGATGCCAGGAAGAGGAGTACGATTGGAAATATTGATCTCCAAGCAGATTTCCAAAATAAAACCTCCCTGGATTCTAAGCTCTCTGCTAGCCAGCCCTCTCCTGACTGGCAGTGGTTGTATGTTACTCAGGTTGATAGTCTTGTTCCTTTTCATAGTGCCTGGTAAGATACTCAGGGCTAGCTAGACAATGAAGGAAACAGGGGCCAAGTACACCCATGTGCACAGGCCAGTGGTGCAGGATTTGTCCTGCGTAGAGAGCAAGGGGAGCCGCCATCGCTGAGGTTGCTGCTTGCTCTCAGGTGCTGTTTGGTGTCTTGACACTGAGCAGAAGCTTGGGAATCAGACACACTTAGCAAACTGGGTGGCTCTTTTTCTTGACCAGTGGGCAGCCTAAGGAGATTATTGAATACAGACCTGGTTTTCATGAAGACATT
>QZML01004289.1:47394-61377 GCA_016801275.1 Hystrix brachyura
CTTTCAAGCCTCCTCTTTCTGGGTGGCGCTCAACTCTCTTTAGAAAACACTCTCTCAGTCTGGTATTGTTACTAGGGGAGGTGGGAGTAAATACTGGCCACACTGCTGGTTCTGGGCACCCAGCGATGGGACTGGTTTTAAAGCATGTTTTCCAGCGAGCCAAGCTGCCCATCCCACACAGAAGCAGACTCCGGGCTGTGCGGAGCGTGTGTGCAGCCTGCAGGCTGGTGACCATGGAGCGTGAGCAGGGTCCAGCCAGTTCCAAGGGAACAGGATGATCTAATCAGATGCTGATTCCGCTAAGTGCAGTATGACTACAGGCACTAGAAAGCCTCGGGATGTCAGAAGAAGGGGGACTGCTGGAGCCAACAGAGATGGGGCATAGGAAAGGTGATGTCGCCCTCCATGAAGGGAGCGCCCTAAGTGCAGCCTCCCTCCTTCCTCCCTCCCTCCCTCCCTTCTTCAGCGCTGAGTGCTGAGGGAGGGATCCATGCCCTCATGCATGCTAGGCCTGCGCTGTGAGCAGCACCCAGCCCTGTCCTGCGTGGGCTCCTTGGGAGTGATGGAAGTGAAGCGCAGACTGCTTACGGCTTGGGCCAGGCCCAGGAGACCAGGGTGCCCAGTCCCTGCTCCATTTGCTCCCCAGTGAGGGGCGAAGCTTGGAGGTCCCGGTGTAGCAACTGGCACAACTGGGATTCAAACCCAGCTCTCTAGACACTCCTCCTTGTTTTGGGGAGCAACCGTCGACCTGAGAATGGATCTTCTTTTTTTTACTGGTTGAAAAAAATCAGAAGAAATACATTTCTAGGCACATGAAAATTACGAAAGAAATTCTATTATCAGTTTCCATAATGCGATTTTTTGGGCACACTGCTATGCTCAGTCACTCCAGCGTGCCCTGGCCGCACCACTGGGGCAGAGCTGGGTGGTGCAGGCGGAGGCCACCTGGCCCCTACAGCAAGCCAGGCCCTGCGGCTGGCTCCGGACCTTTGACCCTCGCTCTGCAGGTCTGCCAGCTTTCAGGAAATCCTCGAATTGCCCCATGCATTGTGCTGAAGGGCTCCCTGCTGCTTGAGGGAGGCCTTGCAGGTGCCAGGTGGGAGGAGATGCTTTTCACCGTCTTATGGAACTCCAGTCTCACTCTCTTTCACGTTCAAGAGGATGTCATTAATTGGAGCATGAAGGGGAGAAAACCAAGCCCCGGTGCTGGGCTGGGCCTGGCTGCGGTACTTTCAGCTCCTCCCTCCCTCCTGGGCCCTGTGGATGGGGAGGCTGCCCCGAGGTGCGATTTTGGCCCTCCACCCTTTTGTGTTCCCTCTGATCTAAACTGGGAGTGGTGGGAATACCTTGGAGCCTGGGAGATTTAGAGACTTAAGGGAGAAAATATCCGGAAGTTGATTTCCCCCCAAAGAGTTGCTGAGTGAGCATTTAGTAAATGTTTGCTTATACTTGTCAGCAGGGAAGGAGCTGAGCCTCTGATCTGAGTTAAAAAGTCCTCGAAGATTTTTTTTAAACTTCTACAAATGTAACTCACGCACAGTCTTCAAAATTCAAGCAGCAAAATAAGAAAAACGAACACCTCACAGAGCAATGTATCTGGATTGTTTGAGGCACTATTCCTTATAGCCCTAAGCTGAAAATGAGCGGAGCAGCCATCTGTAGTAGAATGGAGAAATCAATTGTGATGTATTCACACACAGCACTGTTCAAGAAGGCGAGTAAATGGCCTACACACACGCAGCGGTGTTGAAGCGCACAGGCACGAGGCCGGCAGGCACGATGCTGAGCAAAAGCGGTCAGATATGAACAGAGCTGAGGGATGCCATTTCTATGAAGTGTAGAGGAGTGAAGCTGCTTGTGCTTCGTGGTTTGCCCTTACTGGGGTGAGGGCTGCAGGCTGGAAGCCGAGAGGCAGGGCCTTGGGAACAGCTGGAAATGCTGTTTCTTGGTTTGGGTGCTGTTCACATGGGGGTCTTCCATTTGTGAACATCTGTCAGCTGATACTTGTCATGCATGCATGGGGTTAAACATCATTCTTCACTAAAGTAATAGAAACTATGAATGAATAAGATCGGCCCTTCCTCCTACTTCTGCTTCCAGGCACTCTGTCTCTTCCTGAAAAGCAACCACGGCTCCCATCAAACACCACCGAGCACCAGAGACAGGACCGCCAGAGTCAGACACTGGGGCGTAAGAATGTGTGTTCCCTGGAGTGCGTTTCTTTTCTCCTCATTTCTGAAGAGTCTAGCCCTATGCCAGCCATCCTCCCACTTCCAGCAGCCTCAGGAGAAGGGCAGGGGGAGCAGAAGAGAGGGGAGGAACTTGTGCCTGGTGACCCCGGACCTGGCAGGAGTGAGTGAGTTTAGGGCTTCAGAAGGGCTGGTCCCTCTTCCTAGTACTGGGCTTGGACCCAGATGGGGTCCCCCAGGCCCTCTTTGTGTTTGAAACTGCAGGCATCCCTTGGCTCAGTCCTGGTCCCCAAAGTCTCCTTGGTCGGTGCCCATGTTGTGACCTGTGGTTCAAAATGGCCTCCTCATTCTCTTTGAAACTGTTTTCCTCCCAGAAATTGTGAAGTCATTTGACAACAGGCCGGGATGCAGGGCCACCGTGAAACACATGGGAAGACAATCCTTGCATGTCTGGCCTTCGATTCCTCCTTAGCTTCCTCATCGGTCTCCTCTCCTAGAGCTTTGGTGGTATCAACAACCCCAAGTATTGTTCATCCTCTCAGACCTGAGGCCGACTCCACCACTCTACGATGTCCACCACATGCTTCCCAGGAGGGCCCTGAACTGCCTCCGTCCACTCAGCCTCTCTCTGAAGCTCATCTGTAAGTAACTACACTTGCCAGCCTCTTCAGAGAGTATACACGTGCTGGGGACACAGGAAAGGAAATGCCATGCTCATCGTCGGCTGGTCCATATTCTGGGCTCAGAGGGAGAAGGGAAATAACCAAACAGGCTGCAAGCTGTCTTCCTGGAGGAGGGGCAGCTGCTCACACCTGCAGGGGGAGGACGGGAGTGGACCAGGCAGGGCTGGGAGGCCTGAATGAGGCTCTGAGGACTGAAGGCGAGAGACGAGCCAGAGAGGTGTGCAGAGCAGTGTAGGCACCCATGTGGCATTAGGGACCATGGATTTTGCCTCTTGCTTATTATCTAGTCTATCACTGAATTTACTGCCTTTTTAAAAATTAGACTATGAGAGACTCATGGATAAAATTCCCAATTTAGGCTTCTCACTATCTCCTGCCTCCAAACTCTTAATCAAATTCTGGGCACTCAGACAGAAATAAAAGAGCAAGGGCAAACCCAAGAAGAGTCTCTTAAAAGGTGTGAGAGCCTGAATTTTAAACATTGAACAGATTCCCATTTTTAGAACATCCCTCCAGACTTAGAATATAAAGAAAACCTTCTGAGGAGACCAACCCGAACTTCAATCGTAGCAGTTGCTATAATCAAGCCAAGCTGTGGCTGCCCCTTGTCTTCCCTGTACTTTCTGCCCATGCGACGCCCCACCTTTGGGTTATGAGGGTTGCTCCCCAGGAGGATGGGAACTACTGGGTGTGTGACCGGCCTGGCCCAGGATACAGTCACTGTCGGAGTTCACTGTTTGCAACTTAATTGCACTGTGAGCTTAGAGCCAAGCTGTGGCTGCCCCTTGTCTTCCCTGTACTTTCTGCCCATGCGACGCCCCACCTTTGGGTTATGAGGGTTGCTCCCCAGGAGGATGGGAACTACTGGGTGTGTGACCGGCCTGGCCCAGGATACAGTCACTGTCGGAGTCCACTGTTTGCCACTTAATTGCTCTGTGATCTTGGGCAACTCGATTAGATATCTTGGGGTCTTAGTTGCTACCTTTTAAAGACAAGTACGTTTATTTTGTCAAGATTAAGTGTAAGACTTTTTGCAGCATAATAGTCTCCCGATAATGCAAGCTTTCTTTCCTCCTTCTCCCTTCTTCCCTTTTTCTTTAGAAGTTTTAGGAAGATATTCTCTAAGGAGAGCCAAGGGAATAGAGAACAAAGGATTCTGGACAGCTGAGGGAGACTCTGCAGCTGATGGACAGTTGGATGAGCAGAGAGGAATTTGAAGACATTTTCTGCGTTTACTGCATTACATGCAGTTTTTTGCGCATGCCTCCACCCCAGGGATTAAGACTGAAGTTGGAGGTTTCTTTGGGGCAGGACATTAGGCTGGGGCTAGACGCAAGGAAGGGCTGCAGAGAGAGGACTGGCATTGTTTATCTGGAGGAAGAAAGGGTTTGGGGCATGGTAGCTGTCAACACACTCTCAAGGGCTGTCTCCTGGGACGAGCGTTCCTCTCAGGCTCCTTGGGGGCTGGGAGCAGGCTCTGTCCGCCGTAACATCGTGGAGTGTCCAGGCAGCTCGCCGTAGGAGGACGTGATCCCTCCAGCTCTGCAGGTGGCTAAGCAAAGAGCCTCCATCTGTCTCAGTGATCTGACCAGCAGAGATAGGTGATGACCCGCAGTGTCCCTCCCAGATCCCCGCCTGTCCTGTCCTCTGTGCCAGCTGCCCCACTCCCAAGCAGGAGCATCCCTGTCCCGGTGCGCCAACAAGGCTCCTTCCCCCTGCTTCTCCCCTGCCACCTCCTGAGCGGAAGGAGCTCTCAGATGTAGGCAGATCAAACTGAACAGCTCCGTCTCCAGAGCTAATGATTAGAGCCACTTATTTTATTTTCAATTTACTAGGGCGTCCAGTCAGTGAGGCCTGAAATGGGAGGACAGCAGCATGGAGGAGGCCTGATCCATAGGTATCATGCAAACAGAGGGAGCAACACCACTCTTCTCATTGTCAGGCTGCCGGCCCCAGTAAAGAGCTAGCTGCAACTCTGACAGTTTGATTTTTCTGGGTCTGTCAGACTGAGCAGGGTCTGACTGATGCTGCCATGAAAGCAAAAGCGGTCCCTGCCTGGCCGAGGCCCAACTTCGTCCTCCCTGGAGCCACGCTGGGCCTCATCTGGTCCCCAGGTCCCTTCCCTTCTTCCCTTCTCCTCCTCCCACCTGTCACCCAGCACTGCAAACCTGGGATCTAAGCATCCATTACGTTTTCGTAGCTGCGTGAGAAAAATAATGTCTCTCATTTTCTGAAACCAAAATAAATTGCTAGTATGAATTCTTACTCTGCTGGATATCAAAAACTTAATTGCAGTTAATTAAGTGCTTATTCTTCCTGTCTGTGTAATCATCTTCACGCTCTAGGGAGCTTACGAGTCGTGTGTGTGCACACAGCGGCATCTGGCTCTGTCACGGCATCCGTGAGAGGTCTCTGGCCTCTTCTTGCCTCTGGGCGTGGGCAGATCGGGGTGGTGCCTTCCTCGTCCTGTCCCGGGGCTCCTCCGGGTCTGGGCTCAGTCTGCCAGCAAGGCCAGCCGGGAGTGCGGGGCAGATTCCTCTGCGGGCTGCACCAGACTGTGCCAGGCTCTGCCCACACGTCACGGTCATTTCTCCTCACTGGCACTGCTGGGTGGAGGAGGTGCCCAGGCCACAGTCAAGGCCTGGATTCTGCGTGTGTGCGTGTGCGCGCGTGCACACGTGTGGTGCTGGGGGTTGAATTCAGGGCCTTTGCACTGAGCTGCATCCCCACCCCCTTCTATGTTTTTTAAATTTCGAGACAAAATCTACTAAGTCACTAAAGTTGCTTGGGCTGGACTTGAGCTTTCAGCTCTCCTGCTTCGGCCTCCCATAGTGCTGGATCACAGGTGTGCGCCCCCATACCTGGCTCCCGGATGTCTTTGGAGAAAGTGGGCAGAGTGGGCTATGGATCTCTTTGCTTATTTTTATAGTGAGAACTGTCTATTTAGAGTTAGCCTGCCGGACTCGGTTCAGAGGATTCAGTTACGGTGGCTCCGTCCAGGGCATCGAAAGCAGGAGCCCATCTAACGTGTGTCTGTTGCTGTCTGTCAGGGCTGGAGGGTGCTGAGCTTTGGGAGGACCTGAAGATTCTGTTTCAGCTCACAGAACTGTCCTGGAGACAAGGCCCCGTGGCGCTGGGCTTTCTCCACAGGCCCCTGGTGCCCAGGGCCGGCTCCTCCCCCGGCCTTCCCCAGCCCACTTCTGCACCTGGCGGTCCCGCCCATACTCCATGCTTCCAAATCACTTGGGTCCTCACATTCCCTAAGTGGCGTGCATTGCAGGAGAGCTTCATGTTACAGATGCCTGAAGGGTTTACGGAGTGATAGAAATGCCCTGTGTGTGTACCCTTCTTTGTTTTTTAAATTTCGAGACAAAAATCTACTAAGTCACTAAAGTTGCTTGGGCTGGACTTGAGCTTTCGGCTCTCCTGCTTCAGCCTCCCATAGTGCTGGATCGCAGCATACCTGCATACCTGGTGTGCGCCCCCATACCTGGCTCCGGGGTGTCTTTGGAGAAAGTGGGCAGAGTGGGCTATGGATCTCTTTGCTTATTTTTATAGTGAGAACTGTCTATTTAGAGTTAGCCTGCCGGACTCGGTTCAGAGGATTCAGTTACGGTGGCTCCGTCCAGGGCATCGAAAGCAGGAGCCCATCTAACGTGTGTCTGTTGCTGTCTGTCAGGGCTGGAGGGTGCTGAGCTTTGGGAGGACCTGAAGATTCTGTTTCAGCTCACAGAACTGTCCTGGAGACAAGGCCCCGTGGCGCTGGGCTTTCTCCACAGGCCCCTGGTGCCCAGGGCCGGCTCCTCCCCCGGCCTTCCCCAGCCCACTTCTGCACCTGGCGGTCCCACCCATACTCCATGCTTCCAAATCACTTGGGTCCTCACATTCCCTAAGTGGCGTGCATTGCAGGAGAGCTTCATGTTACAGATGCCTGAAGGGTTTACGGAGTGATAGAAATGCCCTGTGTGTGTGTGTGTGTGCGTGTGTGTGTGTGTGTGTATGAGGGAGGGAGGGGAGAATATATTACTATAACATGATCGCTAATTCTCTTTTGTGTGTGCTAAGAAGTGAGCCCAGGGCTTTCACACTGACTTACATCTCCAGCCTTTCAATCTTTTTTCTTTTGAGACAGGTTCTCTTTCAGTCACTGAGTTGCCCAGGCTGGGCTCAAACTTTTAATCTTCCTACTCTAGCCTTCCAGAATGCTGGGGTGAAGGTTAGTGTTGATTGCCAGCTTGGCTGGATTGGGAGGAATCTGGGAGACAATGGGAAGCTTTTCTGCCAAGATGCTAGAGCTTCATGATAGAGTCACTTTAACTTTTAGATATTGCTACATCAAACATCCTTAAACCATAAATGACAAAATTTACTTCTATCACTCTTTCATATGACGACGTGTGCATTCCCAAAGTTATTGTGTACAGCAAAAAAAAGTCAAGTCTCAGTATCCCTGACTTTAGCACTTTCGTATAAATTATCATAGATTTTGAAGCTCAACTTAAATCTTCCAGGCCACTGGGACCACTTAGAAGGTCACTGCTTTGATCCACTATGTGGGCCTCTTGTGGCACAAAGCAATTAACGAGCTGTCCAGAAATGCCTTGATATGAGCTTAAATCTAACATAAGAATAAGGCTCCCAGTTGCTACATATTCCAAAATGTATTTTTATATAAGTGTAAATGTGCATATTTTATATAAATTCTATATGATTTCTATCTATGTTGCAATTGAAATGACAGTACAAGTAGGATTTCCTTTTCCCTATGTATTTCATTTAATTCTACAATACATAGTCTCAAGAGAGATTGTTTCTGGAATGACCAAAGGAAAGAAAGACAGAAAGGTGCACAATTACACTACTATAAGGATGCAGTTTTCCTAGTTCAACTCATAAGACCAATTAGCTACAAATATTTAAGAAATGATATGCATTTTCCCCACAAAACTATGGTCATGTTGCTCATCTTATCTTTCCCTCACCAGATCTTACTTTATTTGAATCATTACCTGGTCCAGGAGCAAGAGAGGAAATAAACAACAGACTGTGTTAAAACTATTTATTTCCAGGGCAAACACTGGTGGGAGGAAAAGTCCACTTAAAGAGTGTTGTCTCTTTGGTTAAGCAGGAAATGAATTTGATACAAAGGGCTGTGGCATGGTGTGGCCTTTGGAAGACTGTTCTGTACAAATAGAGACATCTGGGAACATGCAGAAATCAGGTGCACAAAAGTTCCATGCATTGAAAATACCACATCAACAATGCTGTATAACATTTAAAGATATACTAAAAAATTAAATGGGATCCACTAAAAAATTAAATGGGATTGCAACTTTGAGGAGATTAAAAAGCATTTCTGACTAGAAATACTTAGAAAAGAACAAAAATAGAACTTTAGAACCGAAGACAGTCATGTAGTCATTTGTGTTAGGATCTCGATGAACATGACAATTAGGAGACGGGAGCCACATGAGAAGAGAATCACTAAACTGAAGAATTCTCAGAGGAAGTTCATCTGGGGCAGTGGAGACAAAGAGGTAGATCAAAGAGAAGTGAAGAGATGTAGTGGATAAGTGAGCGGGCCCAATAACAGCCTGGGTGGAGTCTGCAGAGACACAGAAGAGAATGACTGAATTTCCTGTGAGGGATGGAGGGCACCAGTGCTGAGGCACAGGAATTTGCCTGAGGCTGAGCTTTACCAACACCACAGCGTCAGGTTTAGGGTCAGGCAAAGGCTTTGGAGAGACGGTGGTGCTGTTGTGGCTTACAGTGCCTTGCAGACTCAGCAAGAACAGGTACCTAATGGGTGCCTTCCCATTAGGACACTGAGTTTCACATATGGGGAAGACATGGATACTGCAGTGGGCCCGGGCATGTGCAAGAGGGCCAGCCATCTCCAGGATTTTAAGAGTTCAATGAGCATCTATGAGTCTAGGAAGGTACCAGGGTCACCAGTCCCGCACCTCCTGTCCTGAAGCTCCTGCCGCCTTGGTAGCAGGTGGTCATCCCGACCCTGGGCTAGGTACATAAAAACTTGCTTTCCAGAAGGAAGAAGGGAGGGCCTAAAACACAAGATCATAAAATGGGAACATTTAAAAAAAGAAAAAGAAGGGGGCTGGGGATTTAGCTCAGTGGTTACAGTGCTTGCCTTGCAAGCACAGGTACTGAGTTCGATCTCCGGCACCAAAAAAAAAACAAAAACTGGTGGAACTTTTTAAAATACGAGACCCTGTTTCAAAAAACAAAACAAAATTTAGAAAAAGAAACACCAGGCAAGTATTAACTAAAAGAAATAGTCTACAGCTACACCAGTATAAAATAGTCTTCTTTAAAGCTAGAAGCATTACCAGAAATAAAGAGTGCTACTATCGATTGATTAAAAGTGAAATTCTCCAGGAAAGTGGAGCAGTTCTAAGCCTGTTAGAGTAAGTAAAGCAAAAATTTAATAGAACTGGAGGGAGGTGGACACAAGTCCAACTCTACAACTTAGATCATAGCAACCTCTTAGGTACTCAGAGATCAAGTAATAGATTAAAAAATCAGTAGCTGGGGAAGACTTAACCCACACAGTGAATAAACTTCACCTCATATAAATATATAAAACAATACTTCTTGGATGTGGAGAACATCTATTTTTAAGGGCACATAGAATCACATTATTATGTGTTACATGATAGGTCAAATTTCATCTGATTTTGAAACAGGCATAAGATGGAAATATAACTAAATAAGCCTAGTACTTTTGCAAATTTAAAAAGAACACTTTTGCTCACAAAAGAAATCATAATAGAAGTTAGAGAGTAATCGTAATAAGATGGTAATAAAAATAACACATCAGAAATTCTGAGATGAAACTAAATAATCCTTGAGAAATATTATGGTGCCTAAATGCCTACATTAGAAGAGAAGAAAGTGTGAAAATAAATTATCTAAGCATCTACTCAAGAAGTTAAAATAGCTGGGTGTGGTGGCACAGTCCCGTAATCCTAGCATGTGGGTGGCTGAGGCAGGAGGATCACAAATTGGAGCCCGGCCTGAGAAATTTAGCAATTTAGAGAGACTGTGTCTCAAAATTAAAAAATAAAAAAGGGCCAGGGATGTAGTGTAGTAGGAAGGCCCTGAGTTCAATCCCCAGTACTGCCAAAAAAAAACCAAAGTTTAAAAAAAGGGGGAAATAATGTTATTGAAATTGATTCCAAGGCTCCATCCGGCCAGCAACAAATAAACTAGAAAAAACTGGCAGAATGAACTTTCGCAGACCTCAGGAATGTAGTGAAAACTCCCAACCCCGGGGACCTGCAGAAGATGCCGTGCAGCACCCTGGAAAGGCAGTCTGGTCACTGTTAGTGCCTCTTGCCGCGGCCTGTCCCCTGGCGGCCGTGGAGACACCACATGCTGGTTTGGGGTTGCCGAGGGACACAGGGATCCGGTCTCAGAAACTGGTGGCTGAGCATTGCCGGGTGGCCATTCCGAAGGCCTTTGGTCACCCACTTGTTGTCTCCGAGGCTGAGCTCCCTTTTGCAGCCCTTGCCGGGACAGAGGAGCAGTGGGTGGTCACGGCGGTCTGGGCAGGGAGGGCCATGAGGATGGATGACCGGCCAGCGCCTGGGCAGGATGAGGTGGGAAAGGAGGCGGGTGGAGGGTCATGATTCCAACAGCTGGCTACATCCAAGTGAATGAGGACGATGACAGGAAAGGCCCAGGGGGGTGACACTTCAAAAAGACAGGGGACCCTAAGTTTTGTCTCTGGGTGTCTTAGGGGGGAGGAAGGGAGAGAAAAGGGCAGAAAGACTATGTGAACAAATAATAGAGTGGTTTCTAATTGTAATATCCACACTGTGGGCACTTCATAATGTTAATATTTAGAGAGTGACATTTGTAATGCAGTATCCACACAATAGCCTCTGAATATTATAATTTCCAGATAGTGGCTGTTACAGCTTGTGTCTAGATGTCCCCCCAAAGAAATATGGCCAAAACCTTCCCAAATTTGAAGAAAAACATGAGTCCATGTAGCACTTGCAAGATCAAGCAGGATCAGCTTATGGGAATCTACACCAGGATGCCCGATCCAGGTGGAGCGGGGCGGGCAGGGGATCAGGAGGCAGTTGCCGGAAGTGATCTGTGTGAGGCTTTGTCTCGGAGGTGCCAGTGGGGTTGTGAGTGCTAGTGGGGGTGTGTATTCCAGTGGAGAGTTTGGGGACAGGCGCAGGGTGGGTGCGGCTGGAGGAGACACGAAACTCTTGGGGGTCCAACGCCCGGGGAAGGGGGCAGGAAAGGAGGGCGCAGGGGTGGGAGAAAGCCTGGCGAGAAAGCCTGGTGGAGCACATTGTTCTGGAAGGTAACTGAAGAAAGATCCATGAGGAGAGAGTGATTGGGCGCCTCACATTCTGCTGACAACTTGGCCAAGATGGATTGAGAACCGAACTCCGGTTCACTGGACGAAACACAGAAACGGGAGAATGTGGGAAGGTGGGAGAGGAACATCATGTTTTGTCATCACCAAGAACATTCATTTACATTCTTGAGGGATCCTTCCCTTTATTTTAGTTTTAAACATAAGGCTTTATTTTTTTATATAATGAAGTTCATACCACAAACCAATTTGCCATTTTGCTTTTCATTTAGCTTATGTGTCTTCTACATGCCTACGAATTTAATATTAACCTTATTCTCTTCTTTGAGTGATTTACATATGTTACTTAACTGTTCTTCCAATGTTGGTCAAAGTTTTTCAAAGTTGTTCACAATTTTCTGTGGTTGTGAATAGCCCTGAATTGACAATCTCTGTCAAAAGCTTTATCAGCAGTTTTACTTCCTCAGAGTAGATCATAAAAACTTTTACTGTTTCAAAGACACGAACATTTTAAAATTCTGCTTCAGCCTTTTGAAAATTAGCCCATTAGGCACAACTTTTCACAAGCTTCATTCTTTTTCTTTTTTTCTGGATCCCGAGCAGATAATGCTTACATTTTGGCTCTTGAATTCCAGCAATTATTTGAGTTATTCTTTGGAGGAAAGGAAGAAGGCCAGCATCGGGTATGCAGGGAACAGGTGTTGTTCCCAAACATTCATTCATTCACTCACTGCAAAGCAGACAACAGGAATAAGACTCTGAGATAAGTACCAGAAATGGCACGAGTTGCCCTCCATTTCACCATGACTTCCACTCCAGCACGGTCTTTTCTCAGACAGCCCAGGGTGTGCCCACGGAGCATGGCATCTCCATCTCCACACTCGGCTTTGCACGGAGACCAAGGAAGGGCAGAGTCGTCCCTGGATCACTCCTCGGGGGTCCCCTGGGGAGGGTCAGTGAATAGGAAGCTGGGAAGCCCTCTGAGGTTTCATTCATCATCTTTTGTCTTTTCCTACTCTAAACATATTTCTTCCCTTGAACAAAGTATGTAGTATGATCAAAATATACAGTGAATGTTTTAATTTTAAAAATTATTACAGTAAAAGACACATTACTGTGAACCCCTCTCAAAATCCTCCCCCTTGCTTCGAACACACTTATTCCATTGTTCTTTCTGAAGCAGGTCTAGAAGTCCTCTTCCATGAGCGTCTTTATAAGGTGTGTCCAAGAATACAGTGAATGCCCCTGCAGAGTGACGTGGGATGGAAAGGCAGGCTCGTAAAAACGTGAGTACCTGTCCTTGTCCAGCTCGTTCACCAAATCGGGCACCTCGTGGCCTCTGGATACTCTCCAAAGTCAAAATGACCAGGAATGGTCAATGTTTTGAATTGCTTTAGGATGTGGAGGCGGCCACAACAACACAATTAAGATCATTCAGGCAAGAGGACTTGCAGAACTGCTTGAGAGAGCGGTCAGGACGATGGCAGGAGTGTGGCTGAAGCGAAGGGAGTATTTCTTCCAAATATTATTTTAATGGTATATTTTAGATATACACAGTGATGATGACATTCATTATAGGGAATTTGTACCAGTACATGATACATCTTGCTGCTTCTCTTTTCCCATTCCCTCCCCTCCCTTCAACCCCTCCTACCTCCCTATTTACAAAAGCTTTGTTTCCATTATTTTTCTTCTATCCTTTTTTTCTCTTGTTGAGGGGAATATTTTGAGAGGGATCAGTAGCACTGTGTTTTTACTGTAATAAATTAAAAAAAAACTTTAAACAGTCGCCATATGTTTTGAGCACACTCAAATCTCAACTGTCCTCTTCTAACCAGCTCTACATCTGCATGATGTGGGGGCCCTGGCCTGTTCTCCCCACTGGGGGACTGCGGCCCGGGCCTGGGCAGTCAGGGAGCACACTGGAGGGCTGTAGTGGCGGCTCTCGGCTTGAAGGGGAGTGCGGCCTTGTGCCGTGGAGTGCGGCCTTGTGCCGTGGAGAGCGGCCTTGTGCCCTCGAGTGTAGCCTTGTGCCCTCGAGTGTAGCCTTGTGCCCTCGAGTGTAGCCTTGTGCCCTCGAGTGTAGCCTTGTGCCCTCGAGTGTAGCCTTGTGCCCTTGAGTGTAGCCTTGTGCCGTGGAGCGCGGCCTTGTGCCGTGGAGCGTGGCCTTGTGCCGTGGAGTGTGGCTTTGTGCTGTGGAGTGCGGCCTTGTGCCGTCGAGTGTGGATTTGTGCTGTGGAGTGTGGCCTTGTGCCGTCGAGTGCAGCCTTGTGCCGTGGAGTGCGGCCTCGGGCCGTGGAGTGCGGCCTTGTGCCGTCGAGCACGGCCTTGTGCCGTCGAGTGTGGCCTTGTGCCGTGGAGTGTGGCTTTGTGCTGTGGAGTGCGGCCTTGTGCCGTCGAGTGTGGATTTGTGCTGTGGAGTGTGGCCTTGTGCCGTCGAGTGCGGCCTTGTGCCGTGGAGTGTGGCTTTGTGCTGTGGAGTGCGGCCTTGTGCCGTCGAGAGTGGATTTGTGCTGTGGAGCGTGGCCTCGTGCCGTCGAGCGTGGCCTCGTGCCGTGGAGCGTGGCCTCGTGCCGTGGAGCGCGGCCTCGGGCCGTGGAGCGCGGCCTTGTGCCGTCGAGCGCGGCCTTGTGCCGTGGAGCGCGGCCTTGTGCCATCGAGTGTAGCCTTGTGCCGTGGAGTGCAGCCTTGTGCCGTGGAGTGCGGCCTTGTGCCGTCGAGCGCGGCCTTGTGCCATGGAGTGTGGCTTTGTGCC
>QZML01004305.1:0-26636 GCA_016801275.1 Hystrix brachyura
GTGACTCGGACACCGGGGCAAATGATGAAAACCCGTTGTAGATGAACATTTTGATCAGGGAGAACTTGCAGATTCTTTGTCTAAGTAAAGAAAATTTGTCCATGCTCACTTTAACTAAACGTGGACGTTGCCTTGTCCCTCAAACCATTTCTCCTCCTACTGCTATTCAGACCCACTTTTGTAAGAACAGTCTTGTATGATGAGTGAAATTACAATATCTGAATGGACACATTAACGTGGACATCCTTGAATTTGAAGAGCCACAGCAAAACCGGTATGAACCAAAACCAAGAGATATTAGTTTCTAGGCGGCACTAGACATTGGTTTATGGCTTTTTTCTTAAAAAAAAGAGAAAAATCCACTTTTTAGGATTCACTCATATTCACTGATTTCTCCATCTTTCTTCCCTTGACAAAGCCCCATGTCTCTTACAAGGAAATTTCTTAGGTAAATTCAGCATTTTAACTATACGATCATAAGACCTTGAAACAGAACATTTGTATTTCAGAAGTTTACTGGGAATGATCTTGACATAGAACCCGAAGGGGGGAGGGGGATGAACAAAGCTGAATTGGACAGTGGGAGCTTAGCTTTGATGCAGTCACAAATGAAGACTGCTGGGCTTATGCCTAGCTCTCAGTTTGGGTTGGCCAGTGATTTTCTGGGGGTGCTTACGACCCCACACATACCAGTCAGCAGACTGACTTTGCGGAGGACACACGACTTGAGCAAATTGGCTCAATTCAAGCAATTCAAAGAAGGAAAAGAGGGATGGGCCAGCTTTAGATGAGAGCTCCTTGTTTCGGGCGCATATTAGATAGTGATTGCTTCAGTCTCGTGTTGGGGGGTGTCCTACTGATTAACTAAAGTTTCCACTAAAATAATTTGTCACTAAAACAGTACTTGGCATTGACATTTTTCTTCAAGAAAGCCTTCTAAAGGTGAGCATCAGGAAGGAAAAATTCATGGAAGTCTCAAACTACAAAATGGTAGGACCATTATGTGAGAAAGCAGCCCCACTCCAGAGCCCGGTACTTTGCAGCATTTCTGGACTGTGGGCTTGCACTAACGTCGCTGCTTTATGTTTCTGAAAGCAAATATTCCAGCAAAACACCCAACGCCTACTTACATGGTGCAAAATTGTTTTTTCTCCTGTTCTTTAAGCCAGGACAAACTGGCCAAACCTGCACTCTGTAGCAAAGACTCAGACGTAACGCCAAGTGGGACATGAAAACAAAGAAAAAGAACATAATAATTTCAGTTTTCTAAAGTGAAGATTCGTGCCTTGGAGTGATGACACAGATGCAGGTTCCTTGCAACATTTGTGGAGTTCTCATAATAAAAATTAAGTGACAAAAGACACACTGAATGGACCATGAAACTTAGTAAATGTGCGCATTTAATTGAGAGTTTAGTGGGCTACAACTGAAACACTGAAATGTCTGTTAGGAATATCAAGACCAGGTCCCACGTGGCTGTAGAAATGAGTCTGGAATTGCTGCATGCGTGCAAGACCGAGCACTTCACTGTCTCTGTTACGTGTTGTGTTTGGTAACGTCTAAGGTGAGATACGTTCATGGAGACAGTCTAAGAATGGAGCATGAGACTCAGCAGGTGTAGCCCTTTAGGAATAATTTTTGACGGTGATTTCAGATGAATGAGTTGGACCAGTTTCTGTTTACTTTTTAAAAATCATTTTTACTGTCTCCCAGGATGAATCTGAGGAGACATCAACTCATTTAAACTTGGAAAATTTTAGTTATTCATACCAGGGTGGTGTTGGAATTTTTGTTGTTGTTTTTGTTTTTGGTTTAACTTTGTTTTGTTTGTATTACAAGGGCCATCTCTATTTGCAAGATTCTTGGCTGGAGCTACCCATTTTTGGGGAAGAGAGACACTCTGAATATTTTTCTGCTGAGATTCACACTTGCTAATAACAGACAGATAATATTGCTCGAGATTGAGAATATGATGAATTGCTTTCTTTACATTCTCAAGGAGTCCTTTCACGATGAGATTTGGGTTAAAAGACCCTTCTGGCGGGAAGTGTATAAGTACTTCGTAATGATTCATGATTTTCTGGATGGATTTTCCCTGGAATCCAATAATATGGCTGTAAACATGGCGGTTTATTGGGATTATTTTAGTAACTCTCGCTTTCATTTTGTTCACTATCTTCATTATAGCATCTTGGGCAGCTAAGGTGTTGTTTCTATATCCTGTGATGATGATTTGACTTGTATCTCACTGCTTTCTTTATCTGGCAAATGGATAGTGACATTATGCTGCAAGCAAATGTGAGCAACAACTACGCCCTTGTGACCAATGATCTGCGGATGATATTTGGGGTCGACAGTCATGATCAGTTTAAAATTTCTCAATGTCTGATCTTCTCTTTCTGTGAGTAAAGCTTCAATTCTTTCTTGCAGTTTAGCTTTGGCTTGTTCTACATTTGCTGCAGGGCCCCGAATGGAAATGGTGTCGGAGTTAAGGCCAGGACCTGACACCTGTATTTGAACATCAAATTCATTGGTTATCTTGCATATTCTGCTTCCTTTCTGACCAACAATATGACGGTGTAGGTCAGGGGGTGCATGGATTTCAACAGTGACCGGAATTAAAGATTCTATAGCTTTCATGGCCGCCTCACAGTTTTCCTTTCTACCTGAGGTAAGGCTACCTAAGATAAGGACAGTATCACATTTCCTTGGCAAAGGAGAAGCAGGTTCTTCACTGCTCTTTTCCACTATTTCTTTCCCATTTTCCTGAGCTGCTGGATCAACAGTCACAATTGAGCTCTCTGTCTCTCCGTCAGGGAAATTTATTTGAACGTCATATTCTCTAGTGATCTCTTGGATTCGGGAACAAATTGGCCCCATGAGAAAACCATGGAACTTCTGGGGAATAATACATTCGGTTGTAACTTTGGCCTCTAAGTCACCAATAATCTCCACAATACGTTCCTTGGCTGCTTCTACACAAGGCTTTGCTCCTTTGATGGTGACTGATTTGCTCTGTTGTCCTGAAGGTGGGAAGCTTATTGTCACCCCACCATACTCTTCAGAAATTTCCCGTAAAACCTGGGCTCTTTGTCGGATAAAGTGAGTGTGATGCTTAGGATCGATAAGTAGAGCATCCTCCACCACATTTTGCAGGTCTTCAATTAAAGCCTCGAGCTCCTTTCGTGCGTCGCTGACAGCCTCCACTGTCCCTGTGATACTTAAGACTTCTTGATCTCTGTCCTCAAGAGTAGGGAAAATTGCAAGCGCTCCAGTCCCGTCGCAGAATTTGGACACAGGTCCACAAGCCTTACTCCTGAGGAACTGGTGATACTGCGGCTTGACACGCAGGGCCACGGAACAGCCCTTGGCTTGTTTTTCTTCTGCTAGTTCCAGCAGCTTTCTCTGGGCCTTTTCGACACCTTCAGCGGGGCCTCTGATAATGACCTTTTGAAGGCCTGAGTCCTTTCTTGGAAAAGTAATATGGATCTTTCCACATTCTCTCAGGATCGAGCCAATCAAACACTCTTTGGGATCCACGAGAGATTTGTGTAGAGTGGAAGAAATAGAAAGCTCCACTTCGCAAATATTGGCTATATCTTTCTGAATGGAAAGAATCATTTGACGAGCTACTTCACAGTTTTCTGGCTTTCCGGTAATGACAATATTCTCTGAGGTGCTACTTACCGATGGAAAACCAATCTTGGTATTGCTCTCTGAACAGATTTTCTTGATGTTCTCCGCTCCATTGCAAATGAGCATTTGATGTTTGCACCTCCTTTCCCAATGACCATTTTGTGGAACTCCTTGAAGAGTGGAATAGTAATTGTATAGCTATTTTCTACAATATCTGCCACAACCTGGTCCAAATATTCTGAGCATTTTTCCAGTTCATGTTTTGGCCCTCTAAGTTGGACAATGTCACTTTCCTCTCCCGAGTCTGGAAAAATTATCGTAACCTTTGGGAAAGTCTTGCGGATGTTATGAATCCGTTCACCTTTCTTCCCAATGATTTTGTGATGAAATCTTTGTTCAATCCTTAAGTCCATGGTGTGCTCTTCTTGTAAAATAGCAGCAAGTTCAAGAAGTTCTCTCTTGGCCTGTTCGACACCCGCGGCTTCGCCCTCGATTCTGACCAAGTGATTCTGCTCCTTTCCAGGTAAGATGAGCACAGAAACCTCATTCCTCTGCCTAATTCTGTTCATTACGGCACCATCCTTCTCTGTCAGGTACTTGTGAAATGTATAGTCGATACTGATTTCTGCATAATCCATTTGGCTAAGTAGACGTTTCACTACAACCTCAATTTGTTCTTGAGCGTAATTTACATCATCTTTCCTTCCTTTTAGGTTGATTTTATCTTCTGCAGTAAAATCTATATGAACCTTTGGCACTACCTGAGTTATCTTGGATATATTCTGACCCTTCTTACCAATAATATATTTGTGAAGCCAGGAAGGAGCAGAAATGGTGGAAAAACTGTAGCACTTGGCCTTCCAATAGGTTTGCTTAAATGCTTCCCTGTACTTTTCAGGCTCGACTTGATGTGTTGCGCAATCTGACATGCTTTCCAAACGTGAGACCTCCCCTCTGGGTTCCATAACTTCTTGTGTGGAATAGCACCTTGAACTCGGAGTAAAATTGTGCTTCAATTTCATCTCCACATCTTCGGTTGTAGTTTTCTCATTGCTATTTTCAAATATTGTTGTTATGTGAGACTCAGCCTGCTCCAGTTGGGGGTCGTTCCCATTCAAAAGCGTTTCTACTTCACTGGCACTAAATAGTGAGATAAGATCGGTTTTCTCTGCTTCCTGCATGATGTCAACTCCAATTTGTTCCATGACATCTTGATGAAATGCTCCTCGTCTACCTTCAGCAAACCGGACCCAATACTTTTCTTCCAGAGGCGCGGAGTAGGATCCTGAGTTTGCTGATTTCTCAGGGGCTGAGGGGTGTGCAGGGCGCACAGGCTTTTCCAACCCATTCGTTTTCGCTAGAAGTTCTAGAAGTTGAGTGAATTTGCCCCTGTCAGTGGGAACACAAAGCTCCTTTTCTAAATTTAGAGTGATAATGTCTTTTTCATTTTCCATTTGCCTGCTTTTGTACACAATCAAATTTTCTTTGGAAGTCATTCTTAATTGTCAAATACATGTGATCCAGATTTTTTCAGCAGTCAGAAAATTCCTCTTGTAGCTTCCATTTTGCATATTAGTATATGGGAAAAATGAGTATTTTAAGCATGCATTTCTTTTCCATATTAATCTTTAAACTCAATACACTATAAATGACATTATTATATATATTAGGTTTAATAAATAGGCAAAGGTTCATCTATTCTATTCTTCTATAAAAGCAGAAGAGGACTCAAGTCATACAGACTACGAGAAAAGGCCCACCGATTTGCCCCAGAATAGCTATCCTTTAATTATTCATATCACAATCTTAAACAACCCTCATTTGCCTCACGAACTGTGGTCACTTTTTGACCTTTATGCACATCTGAAACTACTGGCTGGAAATTATTTTAGAAAAAAAATATATTTCACTTGTCTCTAAGAATACTACATTTACCAGAATTTGTTATTTTTCTTAACAGCTTTACTGAAGAATAACAATAATTCACAGAAATTATATGTAAATTTCAATGATATTTAGTCAAATTAGCATGCTGCACAGAGATTATAATTCAATATTAAAAGATTTCAATGACCCCAAAGATATGCCTCATGCTTATATGTAGCAATCTGTATTTCCTTCATCATTCTCAGACAAACACAACTTTTTTTCTCTCTCTAGATGTTTGTCTCATGAAGACCTCTCAGAAACAATGCTCCTATAGTTTCCTGATTCATTTTCACCTCAATAATTTGCCATACTGTTTTTGAGGGTCACTCACTTTATAGTATGTGAGTAACATGTTCTTTATTATTGTTTTCTAATGTTCAATTTGCATTGATTTTTACCTTAATGACTCTTCTGACTCTATCTCCTTTCCTGGGTCCAAGTTGTCTAATAGAATTCTGCATAATAATGTAATAAAGTCTGCCTATAAGACCCATTTTTGTTCTCTACAGTTCTACCTGTGGGGCATGATTTAGATGTAGGACTTTGAATATCATGGATGCAAGGATGCTTCTCAAATCTATAATGTCAGCTCTTAGCTGCTATATCTATATGTAAAAGCCATCTCAGTATCACTAGTTGGATGCCTACAATTCCTTTCAGTGTTTTTTTTCTTCAATAATCTCTTCATTGTATTTCTAGGTATTCGTCACTTACAATTTGCTAGAATGTTATAAAAGGCACCTGACTTTCCTTCAATTGCTTAAACCAAATACATATTGTCACTTTTATTGGGAAGTTTTGATTAAAATTCCCAATGAGAACATATCCGTTTATCAATTTCTGAACTTTTCTAATTCTTCTCAGTCTATTTTGTTTAAGCCTCCATGTCCTTGTAGTAATAACCATGGTAACGCTCCACCTGTGCTCACTTTGGCCTTCACTGGCTTACTTTCCACAAGCATCCAGAATCAGTTTTGAACAGTATGAGGAAGTGTACTCATTCCCTTAAAATCTTCTAGTGAATTCCCATTACAAGTAGAATACAACAAACACTCAAAATTGAAAGTACATGAAATATCTAATATTTGACTATTTTATTTGACCAAAAGCATTCTCTGGCATATTAGATTCTTAAACTACTTGTCCAAAAATTCATTAGTATTATTTCAGATTCCACAATGCAACTTACCTTTTAGAAACTACCTGAAACTACCTTGCTGAGTTTCAGGATTGTATCAAAGAAGGCTATCACCAGTTCTTTAAAGAATACTTAAGTGCTCCTCTACTGTGCTTCCAACACTATATCTCTGTGAAGTTTCACTTTTTTTAACCAACAGAGCACATTGCAAACGGTTGAGCACAGAAGGATTCTTACAGTCAAGTCATTCTTAAGCTAGACAGTAATAAATTGCATGAGAATAAAACACTTTCACTTTTATGAGAAATTTTTGGTGTTTTAGAAAACACTTTAAGAATGTTATTTATGTTAACATTAAGTTTGATTTATTGTTTTTTAACCAATTAATATGTTTTAATATTCTGTTCATTTCGTAATTGATAATCCACATTAAAAAATGAGCAAAGAAAAGTCTCTCTTTCAAATAAAGTTTAGAATAAGTGATTAGTTTAAGTATTATAATGTCCCTACACATTGCTACCATACAAAAACATTTAAAAATATGATTTTTAATTTCTTCAAAAGGGATGGATCAATTATGATTTGCAGTGTTCATAAATGCACTCATAACTTGAAAAGTTACAGAATGATATGAATTTCCAAGTAGAAACTAATGTGAGCTATTAATGAAATTTCTATGCAGAAGTATTTTCAATTTTTCAATAAATATTTCATTTACCGTCAAATTCACCTACTTTAAATAAAGCATTCTACTTTGACTTGTGGACCTGTATAGCTAGCACAGCCTTCAATTTAGTAAAAGTGCAGTTTTGTGCTAGGATTAAAAGTTATGTACCCACATTGATTCCCTAAGAAGGTTTTAGAAATATTTTAAAATATTTTAAAATATAATGCAGCAATTAAAAATTGCCTTGACTGCCTCAAAATTTTAAATAAATATGGGATGTTTTATTACTGATTTTACATATTTCTTCTATACAGAAGACAGTGGTCTGACTGTTCAGTTTTACATATCACAACCGAAATATCTTCGTGCATATATTCAAACACCCTTACGTATTTATTTCTGTGATTGTACGCGTGTTCGGGTTTACCTCTGAATGGTGAATCGAATTTTCAAAACATGTTCAAGTTGTGTCTCAAACAAGGTGTCTCAAACCTGAAAGTCGTTAGGACAACGTCAGTCAAATTGTGAGTAACTACGTGACATGAAACATTAAATCCAAACAAATTTTACCAGAATATTCAAGATTGATCCACTCAATTGCTGAAAGGAAATTTAAATCTTAAAGGAAAAAAATGTTATGTAATGTTGATAGTAAAATAAATCTTACAAAAGATGACATACGATGAGGCATAAGAGTTGGTATACACAGAAGTTGCTCAGAAAAAAATTTGCCATCATCATAACCAAAAAAGAAAACAGGCAAGTAAGTTTCAAATGTCAAAACCAAGAATACTATGAAATCATGAAAGAAAAATATATGAAGACTGCAAAGGCTGAATTATCAATTTTATCTGAATATGATTTGAAACACTGTGCACCCAGGAGGTGCCGGACAATTCAGACAATATTTTGAAGGTATGTGACCTGACAGAAAAAATCCAACCACGTTTTGGAACATCTTCATAGAAGTGATGTTAGTCCATCCTACCGTGTTAAAGTTATACCCCACTCAAAGAATGGAAAGAAATAGAATAATTTTACCTAAACAGAGATGCATAATATGTTTCTAAACAGAAATATCTACAGCATATTAATATATAAACATAAGGTATTAGTATAATTAGTAATAGATTTGTAAAGGCATCAGGGTCACAGAAATTAAAAATATAAATATCTTGAGAATACAGATTCTGTTTAGCAGACGGATTTTTTTTTTTCTTTTTTGGTGCTGGTGATCAACCTTACAGCCTTGTGTTGAAATTCAGGCAGTCTAACCACTGAGCTAATTCCCCAAACATGCAGAAGGATAATTAAGATAGACAAATACACAGGTGCATCTGGTATAGATTAAAAAATAAAGAACGGAGAAATATGCGACCTGCTGTCGTAAAATTGTCAGATTGGCCCAAGATGATACTATCACTGATTGTTAGAAGGGTGCCTGGAACTCAGAATTTTGAGTGACTCTGTGACCTCAAATTGAAAAGGTCAACTGAGATGACTATATTTTCAGAGTACTAAGGATGGTCTGGGTTAGTGAATATATGAGAGTGCCGACATATAAACTCAAGATGAATAATGAAAAAAAATTGCAAATGTTATGGGGCAAATATGCTGATTAGAGCAATCAAAAAAGAATTAATCTGCAAGGACTGACACTAGAATGGCAAAGGTATATGAAGCACCACTGAAAAATAGTCAACTGCAATTAGAATTTTAAAAATCCAAAACTAAAACTATAAATGGAGTAAATATCACACAAAATAGGAGAGTAAGTGACTTAAACTGGATAACTCTGTATATGAGTGTTGACAGAGCAACTTATAGAGAATTGTGTGCTGTCTCTTATGTCACAGTGACAAGACCAGCCGAGCCTGACACACACGCACGTACAAGGATTGGTATGTGCTAAGAAATTGAAGATATAAATAACTAGTAAATATACATTTTCAAACATAAAAAGGAATAATAGAGAAACATTAATATTACGATATATCATATATAGTGATTATACACATAAAAGTTAATAATTACGAGTAGTGATAACTGACTGATAAAGTGTATAATGTCATTGCAATATAGTCTATTACAAGCAGATTAAAAACATAAAAATTTTCAGAAATGAAGAAATAAGTCAAATAAATCTGCAATAACCAGATGAATAATAATGAAAATATACCAATATCTAAACGTATTTTAGAACTTTCAGAAGTCTTTGATAAAGCAAATTCCATAAAAATTCACAAAAAATAGAAGATAAGGACAATGTGAACTATCAGACTAGTTTAAGACAGCTCCGAAACCCTGAAAATGAAAATTGGCAGGACAACCTAAAACACTGAGAGAAATTTGACCTTATAATTAAAAGACCAAACAAGATAACCATATACAACACGGTACTAGGATCCCAAAGACATGCATGTTATCAGTATAAATGACAAGAAAAAACAAACGGCTTAAAAAGGCACAATGGTATTAAAAAGGTAAAAATGAAACATGTGATTAAAAATATTAGATAGGAATGACATAATAAATTGTCTTAGAGTAACAAGAACACATTAGAGAAATTGTTGAAAATAGACTATTATAAGTAGAGGCTTAGAAAAGATTGCCAGAACTGAGAGAATAAAGCCTTCAAATATAACCCCATAAATATAACGAAAGCTGCAATCTAGACATCAAATTTCGGAA
Source organism: Hystrix brachyura (assembly GCA_016801275.1). Taxonomy (NCBI): domain Eukaryota; kingdom Metazoa; phylum Chordata; class Mammalia; order Rodentia; family Hystricidae; genus Hystrix; species Hystrix brachyura. Next base: position 10,062 of record QZML01004305.1, read on the forward strand.
ATCAAAGATAAATTTAGAGCACTACCAATTCCAAAGGAGGTCAGATTTGTATACCTGGTAAAGCCTAATTATCAGACTAGCCCGAATGTGCTTCTTCATCCACCTTCTGACTCTTCAACTCTGAGGACAGGAAGTTACCTGGGCAACTTCAAATGTTGAAGGAGTTTCTGACCTCACAGTGAGAAAGCCAATCAGGATGAGGGAAAGCTCACAAGGTCAAGATGGGCCTACATTAGGATGTTAACCTTTTAACAAGTTATAAATATAAATTGGAAGACAAAATATATGATAAATTTATTTGGCTAGTACAGTATTATGTATATATCTATATAGGAATTAAGGATTTAAAAAGTAAATAATTTGGAAGGAATAATAATAGAGTATCAAATGTGGATCAGAGATTACTGAAAAGTAGACCACTAAAATTACATTTTTAAAAGAAAGAAAAAATTTAGAATACATACATCGAACGATTAACCTACCACATATCAGAATAAGATAAAAGGAAATATGCCCTTGCCCAGATTTCATCTACCAGAACTATCCAAAGTGAAGGATAAAGTTAAAACCACGTAAGAATCCAGAAAAGATTTTAAAAAATGAGAAAGTCTACAGAAAAACTGAATTAACAGACTAGATAGACTAAGCTAGCTTTTAAGCACCACATATGAATTTTATAGACATAAAAATAGAAATAAAAGCTAAGATGTCTACACATACTCAGTGTCTTATGGACATAGACTAGAATATTAAAGATTTAACTGATAGATATAAATTCAAAGTCCAAAAGTTCCCTCACATATCAACAGTATAAAACACATTGTAAGTAAAGAGATAGATTAGTGATTTGGAAGTAGCCCTTAGTGAAAGACAAGTAGAGATGATAGACTGCTGAAAAATAGACAATTGTAATATAGTTCTTAAAGAGAGAAAGATACGAATTTAATAATCTTCCCAGCACATATTAGATTACTCATTAACAGAAGGAAGCCACTACCCAAATATAATCTACTGGTACTCCCCAAAGTCAAGGATAAAGTTGAAATCTTATAAAAAACCAGAGTAAAAACATATTTTACCTGGGGATGTTGAATTATCAGACTAGACCAAGTTACCTCTTAAACAGTGTGTACACAAAGGTTCCCAGTACAACTTCAAATATATTGTGACCTCAGAATGAATAAGCCAACCAGGTTGACCACATGTTAGCAGTGTCATCATGGCCTTGACTGGGATGTTAAAGATTCAAAAAAGGGATAGATATAAATTTAAAAAATAAAAATGGAGTGTCTCTGTTCCCCACCCAGGCAGACACATAATAATTATCCCAAGATCTACGGGGAGACTTCCTGAGCTCCGGGGCTCTCCCTGATTCCCCTCCACCTTCTAGCTCCCTGTCGCTCTATGCTAACTACTATCAGGAAAAACTTAAAGAATTTGAGTTTTCTGATAGATGAAGCATTCTGTTATGCATTGTGTCTTGATGTACCCCCAAAGCTTCATGAGGTCATAGATGGAGCTTTTTCAAGGGGGCCGAAGAAAGAGTTTGTGATGCTGGGATGAAGGGTGTGTGATTACTAAATCAGTCCACTGATTGATTTGGTACCACCCTAAGCCTGGCAGGCGGAATAACATATAAGCCTTCTAGCTCCCTGTCGCTCTATGCTAACTACTATCAGGAAAAACTTAAAGAATTTGAGTTTTCTGATAGATGAAGCATTCTGTTATGCATTGTGTCTTGATGTACCCCCAAAGCTTCATGAGGTCATAGATGGAGCTTTTTCAAGGGGGCCGAAGAAAGAGTTTGTGATGCTGGGATGAAGGGTGTGTGATTACTAAATCAGTCCACTGATTGATTTGGTACCACCCTAATCCTGGCAGGCGGAATAACATATAAGGGATAGCAAGAGGCGTGTCTGCCCCTTGCTTACCCTCTTTCTTTCCTTGCTGCCTTCTGCCTGTCTGCCACACCACCCTACCACAGATCCAGCTGATTGTGGACTGAAACCTCTTTGAGCTGTAAACCAAGTAAAGCTTTCCCCCTTTCACTCTGGATGTCAGGCATTTTGTCACAGCAACGAGAAAAGTAAGGCACATTCAAAGTGAGAAAGAATGGACAATAAAGTGATTGAGGTTTTCAGGGGAGCGAGAAAGGAAAAACACAATGTCTTCTTCTTGGTTTGAGTCCATAGACTCTAATGGATCCAGAGAATAACATCATTTATAACCTGAATGACCACTTGAATGTGCGTGGCTTAGTTTATGCTGCCAGCCACTCAACCGAGGATCCATGCAGCCAAGAGGATGGAGCTTATGGTTTTCCGTTTTCTGAGTGAGAGCTATAAGGGTGAACAGTTTAAAGAATAACCTTTATATCTGAAGTGTTTACGACCCAATGATATGCATGATTTCAGGAGACTGTTTCCTCGGCTTTCACACCAAGACCGGTTTTCTACACAGTGTCTCAGGGCAAGGGTTCCCGAGGGGTCTACATCAGAAAATTTGCTCAAGTCAATGGAGTGGTCTATGCTTGTATGTGTCCCATTGGTGAACAAATTTTATTTCCATCTGACCCAGAAATGGTGTATATTGAGCTGCGGGAGTACCTAATGAGGCTGTTATACACTGAGGTAGGTAAGTACGGCTGGGGCAAAACCAGTCAAACACCTGTGTAAAATCGGCACGTGACATGGAGGCCCAGAGCATGTGTGCCGAATACAGGATCCAGGATGACTCTGCAGCGCCCGAGCGCTGTGCATGGAACCAACCAGAAAAGTGCCACTTTCAGTTCTTCATTTAGGTCTGGCACAAACCAAGCGAGTCTCCAACACAACACTTTAAATGGAGAGCCAGGCCAAGTGAGTGTCTGATAGGGCAACCGTCTCAGGGCCTCATTGGCATGAAGGAAAAGGCAATCCAGGAATTCCAAGTACAAAAGCCACGTTTCCCTAATCCTTATGGCCTTTGTGAATCTGTTCACTGGCTTGCTTTTACTCTGTAGAATTTGCTTCTTTTCCACCTTCAATAAAAGTACATCCTTGCTGCCTTTTCTGTGTGTCTTACCCAAAGAATTTTTTGGGACAACAATAACCTAAAAGAATTTCCCCAGGAACTATTATCTCTCCACATTTTCTTGGTGAGCCCAGCCAGGATGCAAGACACTTTTGAGAAACGTTTTTTCTTTTCCTTTATCTCTCTTCTTCATCCAAATTTTATTTGCTCGTAGTGTGAATGAGTCAAACTCTTAACTGACCCAGTGTGTCTGCTGCTAGCCCTGTCGCGGAGCCCACCATTTTGGGCTCTCCCGGGTGCAAGAACACTTCTGTGCACCGTGTAGGTTCCGTGTGTGTGTGTGACCTTAGGTTTAAAATGTCTCCTTTGCTTCCATGCTTTTGTTCCTCTGAATACTTTATTCATCTTCTTCATTATCTTTGGAGAAAGCTATCAGTAAATCGGTCCCCTGGTTGAGTAGCCACCTACTGCAGCCTGCCACTCTTTATGCCCACCATGATGAAGGTCTCATTTGGCCATTTCCCTTAGATGGTAAAGCCTTTTATTTCTAGGTATCCTTAGTGACTACTTGATGCAGAACCACATTCCTTAAAACCTCCTGGAGCAATCCCAATTTAACTTTCCACCAACTTTCCCAACGGTCCCTGTGAAGCCCATGAAATCTCACCCTTACAGGTGAGAACTGTGGGCTCTGCTTTCTGGGAACATGTGGGCCTCTGGCCCTCTTCCTGCCTTAATCTGTTTAGGCCCTCTCTTGCTTCTAACAGAAATTCAGGTAATTTAGAAACATGTTCCTGAAGGCCTGAGTAAAACAATGGGAAAGACAGTGAAGTTAAACTAATCGAGAAGTAGAGTTGAAGTATTTAATCCATAGATAAGAGACCCTATCTTTGTTCTTGTGACTTTCCAAGGCTATTTTGTTTTTCCTTAAATGTTAAGGAATATGCTTCTATTTCTTCTGTCCTAAAAAATAATATGAAAGACCTTTTTGATGGGGATACATGCGAGAAATACTCTCCTTCTTAAGTAGTTAAATGAAGCCAATAGGGGGCTCCAACATGGTCTATAAGGAGTCGCTATTTGTGTACATTGTGAAATGATTCCCATAACCGAATTTCTGCAAACATTCATCGTACAGTATAGTATTATTTACCAGTCACCATGGTGAATATTTACGCTTCTGGGATTAAAGGAAATTTTAAGCATTTTGACCAACATCTCTCCATCTCTCCTGTACTTTCCCCTGCTAACCATCTGTATCAGTTAGGATCCGCTAGATGAAGAGATTCATTAGAGATTTGCAAGGACGACCTACAGTGACCACACACAGAGTCAAGCACTGAAGAATGTAAAGGGGCCATCTGGGCACTGGAGAGATAGAAGGTCCAGTCAGAAGTCAAAGGCTTGGAGCTCAGTCCAGAGTCCCATCAAAGTCTGTGTCAGGGAGCCAAAGAGTTTGCATTGGAAGGCTGGAGAGTCTGAGCTGGAAGGCTGGAGAGTCTGAGCTGGAAGGCTGGAGAGTCTGAGCTGGAAGGCTGGAGAGTCTGAGCTGGAAGGCTGGAGAGTCTGAGCTGGAAGGCTGGAGAGTCTGAGCTGGAAGGCTGGAGAGTCTGAGCTGGAAGGCTGGAGAGTCTGAGCTGGAAGGCTGGAGAGTCTGAGCTGGAAGGCTGGAGAGTCTGAGCTGGAAGGCTGGAAAGTCTGAGCTGGAAGCCTAGAGATGGATGTTCAAAGGTGATGGCGAAGACTGGAGCACTTCTGCAAAAGCGGAAGTGAGATTTCCTTATTCTTTGCCTTTTTATTTATCTGGGTATAAGACTAACGATTGGTGCCACCCTCAGCCAGGTGGGTCTTTCCTCTTCAGTAGATCAGGCATCCAGACACACGCAGAACTGTGCTAACTAATATGCTCGGTGTTTCTTAGTCAAGTTGACACCAAAGTAACTATCATAGCGGAGGACATACTATTCAGCAATAAATATTGATTATGAACCTTAAATGTATCAATTATGGAGGGCGGAGAAATGGATCATTGCTCAAAGGATCTAGAGTTTGAGAGATTTGCTGCAAAGTATAGTACGTACCGGTAAGAATAATGAATTCTGCCCTTCAAAATTTGTGAAGAGGCTAGATCTCGTGGTAAGTATTCTGAGTATCCCCATCCTGATCGTTTTGCACAGTTTCCCAGGAAGAAATAAGAGCTAAATCCTCTAGAGTCATGTGTGAGGCTTTACAACTGAACCCTGGGTCTGGGAATGCACCTGACTCTTCAATATTATCTTAAATTAAATGAGATAGATTTCAGCCAAGATGAAGTCACTCCTGTTCTAACACATAAATATGCTCCTTTTAATGAGTCAAATTGTTGGAATCCAAATGGTCTTATGGTCACCCAGGACTACTCTTCTGGCTGTAATTTCCACTAGTAAATTTTGTTTTGTTCAATCCTAGTTTATTCTCTCTCTCTCTCTCCCCCCTCTCTCTGTCTCTTTCTCCCCGGATCTCTTTTTTTCTTTGCCCTTGTAGCACCCTCGGTCAAGTCCTTATATAATACACCTATCTTATTTCAGATCTTACCAGAAAATCCCATGTACTCATTACCTGGTTTCTTCCTTTTTCCATTTTGTTTAGTGCATGTTTTCAATACATAATGATTTAATTCTTTTTTAGAATTGTTACATGTACATGCCAAATTTTAATTCTTCTCTTCAACCCCTTCCCCTGCCGCTCCTTTCATCTCTTGATCTCTTTCGACATGTGAAAGATCTATCTTCTTACGTCTTATTATTTATCTTCTGTTTTGCTGTTTATTTAGGCAGTTTCTTACACTCAGTTTCATAAGAAATAGTGCCAGGAATCCATAAATGCCATCATACCAAACTAAAAAGTGTCTGCACAGGAAAGGAAACAACCAACAGAGTGAAAATACAGCCTACGGAATGGGAAAAATATTTCTTGCCAGGTATTCCTCTCTCTTTGTTTACTCCTTACATAACTAGAGTATAATCTCAAGAACTAAGAAGGTAATGCTCTATGAAGACTATATGCATTTATCTCATTTTAGCGCATTTGTAAATTCATCTAGCCATGATTGTAATAAAGACACAGACCGAGTCTTTCACTTCAAAGATATTACTCTTGCTACGCCCTTTATAGTCACACTTTCCAATCTCCCTCTACCATATCTAACCCCTGGTGACCATTTCTGTATTTTATCATTTCAATCAATGGAGCAAGATAACATCTGAGCAAGCCACTCCAGGGATCATCTCTCGACAATCACACCAAGTTGAACAGCTATTCATGTACCAACTATCTTAAAAAGAGTTAAGGAAATCAGATGAGAGAGCTTACTGTCTGCATTATAGATAACAAAATGAAGACGTGCATTGGAGAAGGAAGAAATGAATAAAGAGTTGTCTACATAAACCATCTCCCATCTCTAAGCACCTCAGCCAGGAAAGATGCCTCCTGTTTGGCGGAAGGAGAGGGAATTAAATTTTGGCCCTATGCTTGAAACAGTTCAAATCTCAACGCAGTAAAACTCAGTGCTAGTCAAAGCCCAAGGACCTCTACCACCAGGGTAATACTTGCAGAATGAGCCACTGAATCTGCCTTAGGCCAGGCAGCTGACTGCTCCCACCACCCCTCCCCCAATCTCAGGCAACAGGGCCGGTAGATGACTCCATACACTGAAGAGCAGACCATGGAAACTTGACACTTAGCGACAGTTCTGCCACAGTGAGTTCTAGCACCTAGTACAAACTGAAACCTTCATACACAGGCCAGAGTATAAAGTGGAGCCTCAAGATGACCTTAACTTCTCACTGAGGTATACCAGTTCCAATGTCGAAGCAAGTATGGTGTATATTCACTTTCATCATGAGGCTATGCAGCCGCTCCTGTTGTGATACTCAGGTGTGACCCAGATTCGCATTACCCTTGGTTGCCCAGACACTGTATCTGCTGCCCATCTCTCAACCTTAAGTGACACAGCTATCATCAGGCCAGTGCTCACAGTTGAGGCTCTAGAACATCACTAACATTAGACAGAGACTTGTGGTCATCTGGAATGGGCTCAGATTTGTCTCATATTTTGGCGTGCATTACTGCCAGTTGCAACATGGGACCCAGTGCAGTCCTGCCACTTGACAGATGCTTGTGACTCTGACGTTTAAATGTGACTCAAGTTAGGATCAGATTTGGTGGCCAAGGGACTGCTCTCTCCAGCACTACCTCAATGCCACACACAATGGTGCAAGTCTCTATTCGCTGGGGTTATGTTATGGTGATCAGCATAAGATTTCAACCAGAAACTAGTGCTGGCCTAGTGAAGCCTAACATTAGACATATACTAACGGCCCCCATTAACCAGCTTGCCGAAGGAGGGAGCTTCTGGAATGGCTCCAGTGCAAGAGGAATACATGCAACTTTGAGCTATCAGGCTTCTGTTCAAGCTAGCATCACCTGTGGCAGCTTGCAGTGGTCGTTGGCCACAAGTCCACCTCAGTAATATGCAGCTCATAGAATTATGCTCCTACTCTTCTTGGTCCTACCCTAGTGTTGAATGTGATCTTGGTAATGAGCTGTCAATGAGAGTATGCCACAACTTGGTGTCATTGATTGCCAGAGGTGTTACACAAGAGCCTAGGTGATTCTGCCCACAGCTGGAGCAAACTGTCCAGTGGTTCACCACATTTGAGTCATTATGAGTAGGACATCTAGACCTGCCAAAAGGCTCAAAATAAACCTCTCCTCATTTAACTGTCAGATATCAGATATTATGTCTTGCCAACAAGGAAAGTGATTAAGATGGATTTTGGTACCAGAGAAGTGGGGTTGTTGCTGTGAGTATGTGACCCTGTGGTTTAAAAGCCTTTGGAATTATTTCATGGGAGGAGTTTGGAAAGATTTGAAGATGCTGGCTGGAGAGCAGCCCTAGAATGCTGTAAGTTGAGCTTGATGGGAAATTCTTTGCACATCTCAGAGGACAAGGATACTGATTAAATGGCAGATGGTAAAGACCAGACTCAGAAGTTTTCAGTTGGGAACAAGGACTCCAGTGGCAGTTGAGCTACAGGCCATGTGTGCTGTGCTCTGAGAGAAAATTTGTCTACATTTTGCTCATGTCTTGAGATTTTGCTGGAGATTGATATTTAGGGTGGCCAAATAATTAATCTGGCAGAGGAAATTTCAAGGCAGCCTAACATTTGGGTTGTAGCATGATTACAGCTTGATTTTTGATTTTTTAATGGTATCTACTGTGAGTAATAGGAGCACAAACTCATTTAAAAATTTTCATTTTTGCTGGAAAGAATGTGCAAATAAGAAACAAAAAACAGCGTGGCTGCTGTAATGATTAGCATTAAAAAAGTACAGTACTTTGGATGAGAACAATAAGAAAAATAGCTTGAGGGCATGTCAGAAATCAACAAGATCCCTCTCTTCACATGCTTTATGCTGCAATTTGTAAAGCATTGAGTTGAGAAGAGAACCACATAATACTGCATTGGAGCAGAGCCCCACAGGGAATTGGTCCCCTGTTATTTAGTTCACACTGCTTAGCAATACAGGCACTCAGAGTTCCTTGCAGCCATCTTGCCAAAGAACCTGGTTACTACTGTAGTCAGCAACAGACCACATGGTGTTGGATTTACATGCATGCAGAATGCAAGAGCTATGTGGTCAGGAAAGCTTCTACCCAGATTTTGGAAGAAGGTATTAGAGGCCAAGAAGTGTGTGTTTGAAAGGGCTGGGTGAAGGTGTGAGACTAAAGCTAAAAGTACAGTGGAGATTCCAGGAAGTGGGAGAAGCCAGGAATGTGGAAGATCTATAGAAAGCCACAGGCAGTGAGTAAACTCTATCAGCCCAAAAGAAAAGCAAAGAGGTCACACGCCTCATCAGTACTGTAAGGGCAAGGCCACCTAAGCCATTTAGAACTCATATTTTGTCTCTGGAATTGGACATGGAACTACAGGATTTCACGTTTGCCCTGATGAGTTTCTGTTTGCACTAGTCTAATTCCTTCCTATCCTCCATTTCTCCTTTTGACAATGTGAATATTTATCCTGTGCAAATGTATGTTGGCAGTATTTAACTTCTTCTACATATTTGCAGGGGCTCAAAGCTAGAAGTTTGCTGTAAGTCTCAGAGGAGACTTTGGACTCCAACTTTTAAGTAATGCTGAAACTGTTAAACCTTTGGCAATTCTTAGAGATGGACTAAGTGCATTTTCATAAAGATAGACACGCATCCTTTGGGAGTCAGGGCTGAAATGTTACAGTCTACACCTAAAATGACCTCCAACACCTCATGGGTTTAGAAGGTTATTTGTTTACAGGGGATTTAGGAGGTGAAGTCTGGTTGGAAGAGGTGGGTCACTGGGAGCATGACCTAGAAGGTTATGTCTCCCTTCCTAGCTCCTGCCTTCACTTTCTGCTTCCTAGCTGCCATGACATGAGCAGCTTTCCTCCACAAGACCCTTCCATCCTGCCTTCCTCCCTTGGAGCTGGCCAACTATGAACTAAAAATATAAGCCAAAATAAACTCATCCTTTATGTCATTGGTGTGAGGTATTTTGTCAGTCCCCACCAGCAAAAAAAGTGATCAAGACAGAAATTAAAAGATTTCATAAAAAAACAGAGACACAACATATAAACCTTATAGGATATAGTAAAAGCAGTATTCTGAAGGCATTTTATAGAAATCAATGCCAGCATCACAGAAGCAGAAAGATCTAGAATAAATGACATATCAATGCATTTCAAGGAACTAGAAAAAGAAATAACAAAACCCCAAATTAGTAGAAGAGACAAAATCTGAGCGGAAATATATAAAAGGGAGAAAATATACTAAAGATCAATGAAAGAAAACTGTTCTTTTTAAAAGATGAACTAAAGAGACAAATTGTTTGCTAGAATAATTAACAAAATGAGAGAGAAGGCTGATAAATCAGAAATGAGAAGGAAAATAGCAAAATTTCACTTTTAGTTACATGTCCAAATAAATCAAATGAGAGTGTGAAAGAGACATCTGCACTCTCATGGTCATTGCAATATATTTCAGAATAGTTAGCAGGTCGCAAGGCCCTGAGTTTGATCTCTCCACCACACACACAACAAAAGACCAGAATAGCTACCGTGTGGAAACATGTCTGTCAAATGACACACGAATTGATAAGAAAATTTTGTACCAATCTACAATGGAATATTACTCATCCATAAAAATAATGAAATCATTTAATTTGAGAAACATTAAATGCAGCTGGCAATCATTATGTTGATCAAAGTAAGTCAGGCACAGAAAGACAAGTGCTGCCTGATCTCACCTATTTATGGAATCTAACAAAGTTAATCTGAGAGAAGTTGACAATGGAACCATTGTTACCAGAAGCTGAGGAGAACAATGTGGGGAAAGGGATAGGCAAGGGTTATTCAATGTGTATTCAGTTACAGTTAAAGAAGTTCTGCTGTTCTACTGCATATTAGGCTGAAAACAGATAACAGTATATTGTACACTTCAACAAATTGGAAAAAAAAAATTGAAAATTCTCACCATAAATAGATGATAAATGTTTAAGGAGATATATATGTTTAATTGAATTAAATATTAGGCACAGGACAGTACACATGTACCAGCATACCCTATTTAAATATACAACTTTTATGTCTTTCTTACCACTTAAAAATAAATTTATAAAATATTCTCTGGAACATACTTGCATGTGTTTAAAGATGCTATCTCAAATATGTAATAAAGACAAATACAAGAAGGAGATTTTTATCTTTGGAAGTAAATACTAGATACCAGAATTATAAGATATGATAAAGTATCTCGAGCTATAATTAAAAACAAAGGGTTTAATGCAGAAATTTAAAAACTATTTATATTGTCTGGAAATGCTAAATACCACATGGAGAAACATATTTACAATGATTGGAGCTCATGTTCCTTTCCTAATAGTGCATTAGTTCCACTGACTTTTAAATTCTTATGGTGCTTAATGTTCAGTGAAGTAAATGAGATTCACAAGCTTAAATATTGCATGGTTTCTCTTATGTGAGGAAACCACAATATAAATGAAGAGCAAAATAAAAGATAGATAATAGGAAGTAGAATGATAAGTCTTTCTCAAATGGGAAGGGGATCAAGAGACAGAGGGAGGAATGAGGCAGAGTAGGGTAAGATGAGCAAGAAAGTATTCGTATGCATTATATACATGTAGGAACTCCACACAAGGAATGTAATCATTATGTACTGTAAACATGTACTAAAAATAACAAAATAGCACATCATTGGACTTCTTAAAAAATTATTTTGGTCTGTGACCCTAGACCAAAATCTGAGCAATTTTATTTTGCACTGAATTCAAGAACCACATGATTTCCTTTGGTACCAATGACTTATTTATATTCAGTAATTTCTCTGCCTCTATGTTTTCACTGCCTATAAGATCTCCAATTTCTTCATGGGCTTTAATGGTTGCAATGCCCACCTTCACTATTCTTCCATAATTTCTACAGGTTCCATGGCTTCCATAGACACGGAAGTTTCCTTCCCTCTGATTACTTTTGTTTTTATCATCTTGTTTGCATCTTCCACATTTACCATAATTTGGCTTCATAACAAGTTCTAAATAATGAAAGCAATGCACCCATCAAACCACATCTTACTGCCTGGAAATTAAACATACTCATTATTCATCTTATCTTTTTCTAACATGTCTAGTCACAAGTTTATTTGCGCAGTTAGCAAAAAAAAAATTAAATGGAAAGGAAATTAGTAAAACAATGTTTATAGGTGACATAATCTTACATGTGGAAAACCTCAACTATTTCACATGCGAGAACATCTGTTACATCCAATAAAAAATTTAGCAAAGTTTCAGGATACAAACTCAACACTCAAATCTAAGTTACTTCTAAACATTAACAATAAATAATAAGCAAAATAAAATTTTTAAATTATACTTACAATGATATCAAAATGCATGAGATGTTTAGATTCATAAATTAACCAAGGAGGCAAAACACTTGTGCATTGCACATTGAGAAGAATGATTAAAGAAAGCAAAATAAATGGAAAGATATCCCATTTAGCTTAATTACAGCATTTAATATTGTTGAAATATTTATGCTACACAATATTATCTGCATATTCAATGACCAAAAACCCAACAACTTTTTAAACAATGATAAAATAATTCATCTTAAATTCATAGGTAAATCCAAGGGATCCCAAATAGTCCAAAAAACTTCACAAAAGAACCAAGTTTGAGAGCTCACAATTTCTCATTTAAAAACATACTCTAAAGTACAGTAATCAGGCAGGATAATACTAGCATAAACATAGACATACTGATCAAATGAATAGAATGATTCCAGAAATACACCTTCACATATATGCGTATACAGTGTGTTGAGCTTTGACAAGAGTGCCAAGCGTGTTAAGTAGGGAAAGAACAAACATCAAAACATGGTGCTATAAACAATGAGTATATATTTATAAGCACATGAAGCAAGAGTACTATTGTAAGACATACGCAACAATTTTAAAAAAGGATTCAAAAGTTGCTATGGTTTAGTGCCGAATGTCTCCCAATGGTCAATACGTTCAAGACTTGGCCTCCAAGAGTAACACAATTCAGAGGTAGTGGAATTTTAAAAGATGGAGCCTTGTGGAAGATTCTTAGGTCATTTGAGGGCATGCCTTCCAAAGCCTTTGTGGGACTCTTCCCATCTCTCTCACTGCTCCAGTTCTAGATGCAAATGTTCTGCTGCTATAGATGCCTCCATTATGACGTTTGTCAATCATCCAAAACTATTACTAGAACTGAGCTTATGCAGATTCTATGTCTTTGAACCTCACAAACCATGAGCTAAGCAGAACTTTTCTCTCTATATGTTAGTTTTTTCAGTTATTTTTTAATAATATTAAGCTGATAATATAGGACCTAAGTGCAAGAGCTAAAACTATGAAATTCTTAGAAGAAAGCATAGACAAAAATGTTTTATGACATTGGATTTGGTTATGATTTTACCAACATGACACCAAAAACACAGACATTAAATGAAAAGGAAAAGTAAGTAAGATCTTATTGAAATTTAAAAAGTATCAAAGAAAACTACCAAGGGAATGAAAATGACAACCACAGAATGGAAGAAAATATTTTAAAATTAAGTATCAGATAAGGAACTGCTACCCAGAATATTTAAAGAAATCCTACAATAAGTAAAACCAAACTAAAAATGGGCAGAAAATTTGAAAAGAATGATCTCTGAAGAAAATACACAAATGGCTGATAAATACATAAAATGCTTAATAGCACTAACCATTATAGAAATACAAATCAAAACCATAATGAGATGCTGATTGATATATTTTAAAATAACTAGTAGTAAGAACAAAAACTCCAAGTTGCAAATATTGGCAATAATGTGGAGAAACTGAAATTTATGTGCATTTTTATGAGGATGTGAAATATGGTATCTGCTATGGAAAATAATGTGTTGCTTCCTCATACATGAATACAGAATTACCACATGATGATTACCACAGAATTATCACATCAGTTCCATTTCTTGGTATATACTCAAATTATTAATACAAAGGATTCACACAGGTATTCATACATGATCGCTGATTTTAGAGTTATTCACAAAACTCAAAAGGTAGAAACAAGTCAAATGTCCACCAACAGATGAATGAATAAACAAAACAAGGTGCAGTGAACAGACAGTTTGTGTTCTCTCTATATTTGTATGTTGAAATCCTCATACTCAATGTGGTAGTCTTAGGAGGTAAAATTATCACCTTTCAAAGATAATTAGGAAATAAGGAAGGAACCTTCATTAATGAGATTTGTGACTATAAAAAAGGGACCCCAAAGAGCTCTCTATACCTCTTTCTGTCATGTAAAGATAAGATGTTAGCTGTATACAACCTGAAAGAGAGCCCTCCCCAGGATCCAATCGTACCAGCAATCTCAGACTTTCAGCACCCATAATTTTGAGAAATAAGTTAATTTTCTTTAGGAACCAGGCAATCAGCCTGTTAAGCTTCATTGTGGCAACTTGATTCCTTCAGGTGTTATCTAGGAGAAAACATGTGTGTGTGTGTGTCTGTGTTGATCATCGAGGTGTGACCTTGGTTGTCTATTTCTGGTCCCTCACTCCTTCTTCTCTAGCGCTGACACCCTGCTCTGCTTCCGGGCTTCCATGAACAAATAAGTTTTGCTGTACCATACTCTCCTGCTATGATGCTTCTGCCTTGGAACCAGAAAACCATGGACCGAATACTTGGAAAACAGAAGCCAATAAAACTTTCTTCTTTAAGGTAGTGCATGTTGCGCATTTGACCCCAGCAATGGGAAAGCCAACCAATACATTTATTTTCATAGTAAATGGGAATTTTATCTCTGGATTAATCAGATCTCAAATTTCACCTGTATCTGATTTAGATGATATTTAAGTGGTACTTTTTCTTCATATTTTAGAGTTGATACTGATGTGAGTTAAGAGTTTGAGGCTGTTGGGAAATAATGTATTTTGCATGTGAGGACATACATTTGTGGAGGTTATAGGTAGAATATAATGAACTGAATATTTGCATCACCTCTAAATTCGTATTATCAAATCCTCATCCCCAATATGATAGTCTTATCTCTGCCTTTGCATGATAATTTGGTTATGAGTTTGACTGTCTCATTAATAGAACTAATGCCCTTATAAAAGGAACTACAGAACACTCTCTAACACTATCTCTGCAATGTAGAAACACATTAAGAATTCGGCTGCCTGCATCTCGGATATGTATTCTCACCAGAATCCATGTGTGCACCTTCATCATGAACTTTCGACTGTGAAAAACACATTTCTGCTCTTTCTGTCACCTAGCCTATGGTCTCTTTTTTAGGGGGGTGGTGCTGGGGCTTGAACTAATGGCCTTGTGCTTGCTAGGCAAGCGCTTTACCCCTTGAGCTAAATCTCCAACCCCCATGGTCTCTTTTTATAACAGCCCATCCTGAACAAAATATATGGCTTATACAAAACCCAAAATATTATTTAGTGTAAAATGGAATGAAATTCTGATCCTTACATGCTACAAAATGGATTAATTTTAAGAGTCACTAAGTGAAATAAGGCTGACCCAAAAGAGCAAATATTTCATGATTCGTCTCACACCAGACACTTATAATAGGCAAATTCATAGGAGCACATAGAATAATGTAACCACTAGCTTAAGGGAGAGGACCACAGGGAGTTATCGTTTAATGGGTAGAATTCCAGACTAGAGTGATTCAAAGGTTCTGAGATTTACAGTGGTGATGGCTACACAATAATGTGGATGCACCTGGTGTCATTCAATAGCACACTTAAAATGGTTAGAATGGTAAACTCTGTGTTATATATGTTTCTCACAATGGGAATATTTTTAAAAAGCTTGATAAGGGAAAATAACCTATATTAAAAACCAATCCAAGAACATAAAACAGCAGCATAACTGATGAGTGGCGAGACTGGCCAGGAAGGAGAATGAGGCAAATTTGTGAATTATTAGAAACACTTTATTGTTCAAAGCTTTATCAAATCTCTGTGTAATTACATATTTTTCAAAATGTATTGAGTATACAACATGAAAATTGAACCTGAATGTAAACTATGGATGTAATTAATAACACATCAATATTGTTTTATCAGTTATAACAAATGAACAGTATTAACAATGCAAGATGTTAATTAAAGGAAAAAGGAAGAGAAGCCTATGCATATGAGGACTCTATTCTTTTCAAAATTTCTAGAAGCCTAAAACTTCTATCAAAGTTTACTAATTTAAAAGAAAAATTTCAAGTGTAGCACTTGAAATAAAGGTAAATATAATGAGAAAAAAATATCCTTTTCAAATGATAAATTCATGTCACTGACTTTTACAAATCAAATAAAAATTGAATTGTATTAATTATATGAATCCAGGAATGTTGAGGGAGTGGAGTGCACTTATACCTGCAACTTACTCTCATGTATAGTGCACAATGTATAAACTCATGGATGGAGAGGGCTGGAGAGATGCAGAGTCAAATAAAGCCAACAAAAGGTTAATTGGAAAAATTAGGTTGTGTTTACGGAGGGATTCACTCCACGTTTTTTCAATAGTTCTGTATTTCAGAGATTTTCATAAAAATTATTGGAGGATGCCTCAGCGTGAAAAAATGTTTATGTGGAAAGGCACTTGAATAGCTAACATAGTATTGGAGAAATTTTTATTTGGGTGATACTACCATACTTCAAGAACTAATGTAATGCTATAAAAAGGAAATATGTTGTGCACAAAATTATAGAAACAAACTAATGGAACACAATTGAGACCCAAGAAATAGATCCACCCAAACACAATCAATTACCTTCTCAAAGGATGAAAAAAAATTCAAAAGAGAAAGGATAAGATTTTAAACCAATGATGGTGGGATAAGTGGACACACACATGCAGGAAAGAAAAAAAAAAATCCAGGCACATCTTATTTCTCTCACAAAAACTAACTGGAATGGAGCACAGACCGAAGGGGAAAAT
>QZML01004305.1:85871-108530 GCA_016801275.1 Hystrix brachyura
AGGTACAAAATAACTATGATGAATGTGATCACTACGTATACAATGTACCAATACATGTTCTTGATAAAAAAAATTAAAAAAAAAAAGAAACTTCACAAAATGAAACGGGGTAATAATGAAATAAAAGCATACTTTGAATGGAATGGAAACCTCCTATACAAACCTTTACATTTAGGTAAATAATTTTTTTAAATTTTTACCATGGGGGTCAAAACCATCAATGGAGACAGAACATTTTTTTCAGTAAATACTATATTGAAAACTAGAGATACACATGACAAAGAACGAAGTAGAAAATGATTTTACAAAATAAATAAATAACTGGAGAATCAAACACCAAAAAATAAGCTTTAAACATTAAATCATGTAATAAAAATCACAGGGGAATTGGTAAGCTAGACTTCACTAAAATTTAAAAAGTGCTCACCTAAAAACTCTGTCAAGACAATGAGAAGACAAGCCACAGAGTGAACAAAACTATTTGTAAAGGATATATCTGATAAGGAACCGTTATTTAAATTATACAAAGGATTATAAGAAAAATGATAAGAAAGCAATCTGTTTTTTTTAAATCTGATTTTAAAATTTGCAAAAACTCTGAATGAATGGTCAAGCATAGAAGATTTACAGATGGCAAATAAGCATAGAAAAAGTTATTCAACATCATGTGCTTATGAAATTGCATATTAAAACAGCACTCAAAAAACACTATTTAACTATTAGAATGCCCAAAATGCAAAACTCTGAAAGCATCAAAATCTCAAGAGGATGTGAAGAAATTGGAAACTTTACTCATTGATGCTGGGAATGCAATACAGAACAGCCAATTTTGAAGATAGTTTGTCAATTTTTTGCAAAACAAAACACGCTCTTACCATAAGATCTAGCAACCATGCTCATTTGTATTTATGCAAAGTTTCAGAAAAGACATGTACACAAAACCTGCATATGCACATTTATAGCAGTTTTACTCGTACACGTCAAAACTTATATGCACCCAAGGTTGTCCTGCAGTCTGTATATAAATAAACTGTGGCATATCTGAACAATGGAGTATAATTCAGTACTAAAAAGAAGTGAGCTACCATGGAATAAAAACATGTGAAAGAATCTTAAATGCATATCACTAAGTGAAATAATTCAATCTGGAAATAATGTTTGTTGCATAGTTCTTACTATGTGAGATTTTTGAAAAGTAAAAATTTTGGAGGCAGAACATGATTAGTGATCGTTAGTTTTTGGGGGTAGGAACAGATGACTAGGGAAACAGATTTTTAGGGTGGTAGAACTACCCTATATTAAAGTGTAATTGTGAAAGCAAGTCATTACATATGTGTGCAAATCCATAGATTTTCAATACCAAGACAGAACACTAATGCCAATGACTGACACTGGGTGATAATGATAAATATAGGGTCATCAGTTATAAAAAACACAATAGTCTGGAGGAGGATGTGAGATTGCGTGCTATTGGAGACAGAGAATGTGGGAACTTTGTACATTCTCTGAAGAGAAATGAAAAATACTCTAAAAATACAGTTTGTTAATTTGAAAAAGTCAATAGACAAAGAATATTTCTGGTCAGATGTATTAATTAAACACAAAAAAATATAGTAGTAAAATATCTATACATACCAAAAGCTTTCATAAAGTGACAAGGAGGAGATACACAGTAGGA
Source organism: Hystrix brachyura (assembly GCA_016801275.1). Lineage (NCBI taxonomy): Eukaryota > Metazoa > Chordata > Mammalia > Rodentia > Hystricidae > Hystrix > Hystrix brachyura. Next base: position 87,550 of record QZML01004305.1, read on the forward strand.
GAAAATGGATAGATGCTACAAGGTACTATTAATTTTTCTGCCATTTAGCAGTCAGATAAATATTAATTTTAAATGCAGCACAGCTTGCTTGCTGTGTTCTATTGAGCATTGATGATGACACAGCCTCAGTTGGGAATTGTCTCGCCTATGTAGACAAGTTTACATTTTCTGCCTAAGAGGGAAGCCCAGAAAAGAAATGGCAGGTCATCAGGTATAATTTTTCATAAAAGTTATGATATAATATAAAATATAAATACACGGTCAGAGACTAACAAGTGGCATTAGTGGAAAGTCTGGGTAGAAAAAAAATGTTTCACAAGCGGTTTACTTCAAAATTCAGCGGTTCTCATGCTTTATTGTGTGACCTACAAAAATGCATGATCTTTTTAGAATGGTAGGTTTGATACTAAGAATAAAATACAATGTCACACACGTAAACAAACATGCACACAGAAGTATGTCATATATATTATGATTAGGTATGTATAGCTACATACATATGTAAGCATATCTTTTTGAATCTGTGAGTAACAGAAAATATGAAAATATCATTCCAGTGTTTTAAAAATTGGAAATTTAAACGTGATTAATATTTGGACTGAATAAGTGGTTTGCAGATATGGAGTAATTTCTTTTGTTTTAAGAAATGATCATACATCCAACATCGAACATAGTCTAAATTTGACAATTAATATGTACTTTCTCCATAATGTTTCTGCTTGTATTTCATTGTTTGAGTTTTACCAAATCTGAAGGAAGTATGTATGTACGTATGTATGTATGTGTGTTACCAGGGATTGAACTCAGAGCCTCACACATGGTAAGCGAGCGCTTTAGCCATGAGCCACATCACTGATCCTTTTTAAAAATTCTGGATTGAAATAGCATCTGAACAAGTTGCTGGCCTATAACCTGAGTTCCTCCTGCCACAGCCTCCCTACTGAGTAGGTGAGATTACAGATGTACTCCATTAAAATTGGGTCAAGTTTTATAAATTTTCAAGACATTGTCTGTCCTATAATGTCCCACATACAATCCAGATTTTTATGTTAGGATATGTCCTTCAAGTTCATAATTTTCTTTCTCAATGCTGTGTGATAATTCTTTTAATATAACATGTATTTGGGATAACAGATCTCTGATCACTTGGTTAGATAATTGCTCTTCCTCAGAGCATATCTGAATGATGTTTGTAAATACACTTGGGCACTTAAAAAGTAATGGATGCAGAAATTTCCCTGAAAAATGTTTATAAAAATGCTTATAAAAGTGAAAGCTCATTCTAGAAATGTAAATTCTGAAAGTAGCACATTTCACTAGAAAAAATAATACCCTGCTTAATGTCATCCTTAAAGTATGCAATTCCATATTTTCAGTGGGTTTTGTTTAATTGAGTTGAAATTATTTCCTTTTTATGCAGATAGGTAAAAATGACAATTCTCCATGTAGCCATGATGATACTACAGGCTACTTATCTAGAAGCAAAATAGCAGAGAAAGAAATTATTCATTTACATTAAGATGATTTTAACTGCTCACAGGATTTTTTGAGTCAAGTTCATGTATTTCGTATACATTATAGCATTGTATGTTATCTGATTAAACTTAGTTAACCTATCTTTTTCACTCAACTATATCATATTATAACCTCCAGAGGATCACCTTATTCTGTTGAAGAAAGTCACAAAACAAGAAAAGCACATAATTTACATGGATACATGGTACCATATGTGAAGAATTTGGCTATGTGTGCAAAACATACAATTGTAAGAAGGGTGGGACAAACTGACCCACTGAACTCAAAGGAAAACTCAAGCTTTAAAATGAAAATCTTTCTACCAAACTCAACAGCTAACAAGGACATTTTAAAGCATTTTGTTTCACTATTTGACTGTTGGCAGTGACAAAATGCTAAAGCATATGACTGACAAACAGCATCAAAGTTAATCCTGAAATAAAACCATCTGTTCCAACAAATATGCATACACATAAATTAATGTTTGACAGGACACAGAATAAGTTTATTAAGGAAAGGCATTCCAAAAACGATAATGGTGAATACAATTATGCAGGATGACAATCGAATTTTGCAAATAGGATTGTACACACTCCTTGAAATAGGTTCAGTTCACCATTGTGCTTGAAATACAGCCAATAGTTTTCCTTGTTTGAACAAAGAGTGATAAACCAAATGGCAAGATGAATAATGTGGGTGCCCAGCAATATGGTAGTAGAAAGTGAGGAAATGTGGACATAATCCAAGGAAAGTTTTGGTGAAACTTACACACTAAAAAAGGATAGCATTTAATCTTTGGAAATCAAATACGAACTCATTCAAGTACCCTTATTATGAGACTTTTTTTTTTTGAAAGTGGAAGGCAAAAACATGTCCCTAATAAATAATATACTGATGTAATGATTTTATTCAAAGAGGGGAATGCTACTTTCATGTCGGTGTGCAAATAGGCTATATCTCTCAAATGTCAATAATAAACAAAATAATTCCATAAAAACTAAGAAGCAAAAATAAAGTTAACTGCTAAAGTTGAATTATCACAGTGGTCTAATTGGCTCCAGATCACTATGAACAGGAAAAATGTCAGAGAAATTTAGACACAATTTTAAGGTATACTGTCATGTAAAATAAAAACTTGAGCAGTGGTAAGATTCATCACGATAGAATTTTAAATGGTGACTCCACTTATCTGAAATACAAAAATTTAAAAAATTAATAGTATGCGGTGTCACAGTGTGTGACCATGGCTGTGCAGAGGATGAAGATTACTCAGAGACAAGATCTAGTTCAAGCACAGAGAACTCAGAGAGGCTGCCTCTTGCCTCAGGGAAACGGCAACCAACCGAGACCTTCATGGTTATCTATCTGTAACTCAAGGACATGAGAACAAAGATACAGAAGAAAAGCATTTTGCAACATGCTGTATAGGAGTTTTTGGGAGCGGTCGGGAATGGGATGGCTTGTTGCGTGGCACATGTCGACCTACTTTCGACAGTCTTATCGGGGCAGAGGGAACACAATGGCCAAAGCGAACATCTCTGACGGTAACTTGCTCTTGATTCTGCTGACTGCTGTCCTGCAGGTTCTGCTCTGAGTGCTCAGCATGCACCCCGGGGGCGGGGAACTGTGTTCCACGAGGTCCCTTCCTTAGTGCACTCCGATTCAATCACTTGTTTGGCTGGCATCTCCCCACAATGTAGGGCTTGGATCTTAAACTATAAATATGAAAACAAACTAAACATGAAGCAAATAAAAGAAATATGAGTCATTTTGGAAACAATAAATATGGATCATCATAAAAATAAAAAAAAGAAAACACTGAAGTTAGACCATAAATGACATAGAAAGCTGCCTTTCGGATGAATAGATTTAATCAACTTATAGAAAGTCCAAAGGTGTAGAAAATCTAGGGGATATAGTTAATGAATTTCAGGATTTTACTGTCATAACACTGTAATAGCTTCTAGGGACCTTAAAAATATAAGAAAGGGCTTAGTGTGTACTTCAGTGACAGATTTCTTACTTACTATGCATGAGGCTCTGAGTTCAATTTGAAGACTGGAAACAGATGTATATATTGTATATATGATATTATGAATACTATTTGCCAAAAAGTAAATTTACTTAAAATACCAAATATTTGAAAGATGCATACTTACAAATTGTTTCAAGAAGTAATAGATAAATGGAATAGCACTATACATACGAAGTATTTATTTTGGTATTAAATCTTTCTAATATACTTGTGTTTTCAGCTCACTGAAACTAGAGAAAAGAGAAAACTAGAGAAATCCAGACGAATTGAAAGTTTATGGTTTTTCTTATTCTCTTAGAACATTTTGCAGAAGAGACCACTAACCTAATGTCTAGTGAAAGAAGTGCTTTTATGGGGTAAAAGAGGCCTTGAACATTTCTTTACCTTAGGAAAATATGGCTACCTTACACATAAACTAGGAAGATTTAGGTAAACATATTAAATAATTTACTGAAGACTACCTATATGTTCTTGTATGTATGGTGAAGTTTATGAGCATTTCAAACAAAGCAGCAATTTCATCTGCTAGCATACTATTCTTCAGAACATATTACCAAACATTAAAAGAAAAGAGAAAGAGAAATCTGCCAAATTTTACCTTATGGTGCTGTCCAGGAAAAGTAAAGAATAGTTCAGCTTAACATCCACCCAGATCCTATGTCTTCTACTTCCACTATGAAAAAAAAAAAAAAAGTATTAATGTCCAGATAGAAAAGTAATCAGACCTGTCACATTACAGCAACTGGTGCCAACCAATTGTAACTGGGAGGAAAATGGAGATTAGAACAGACAAACAACAACTAAAGAAACTAAAGAAAACACAACTCGATTGCTGGTGAAATTGCATAAATTGTGTCAACAATCATGTAAATTTTATTTCTCTATTATGGTACATCTACACTACACCTTTCCTGACCAAGGAAGGACTGGGTCCCTTAGGGTAAGTTAATTCCTTTATATAGCAAATGACTAGCTTGTGAATGCACCCTTATATGTAAATAAACAATCGAGAACCCCAACCTTACTGCCTTTTTATATGTCTTTCATATTGTAGGCTAGTATTTCTCTGCCTTAATTATTCCAGAGTCAGGTATCATAAAATTATAGACAGATTTCCATGGAAATTATTCAACCTATCCAATGTTAAATTGCTACTATGTTTTGAATAGTTTCTCCCCTCAGAATCTCATGTTGAAATTTGATTTCTAATGTAAGGTGTTGAGAGGTGCTGGTGACATTAGCAGATATTTGGGTCATGAGAACTGTGTCCTCATCAAGTGATTAATGCTTCTCTTACATGACAGAATTAATTCAGATGAGAGTAAATGTATTCTCTCTCTCCTTAGACAAGACTATTTGCATCAAGAGAAGGTTCTTACAAGGCAAGACCCCCTTCAAGTTTACTCTCTCTCTGGCATGAGTTCACTTCCCATCCTGGTTTTCTGCTATGTTATAATGTAGCAGAAGACCCTTAACAGAAGTTGAGAGAAGGCTGATTTGTGGTCTCCAATTTCCCAGCCACCATAACCATTGCCCATAGTAAACCTCCATTCCTCATGAATCTTCCATAAATTACCTGTCATAAGAACAGAAAAATAGACTAGGACAACTGTTTACCCTGTCTTAGCCACTCCTCTTCATGGAAATGGCAATAATGTCTGATCCAGTAGTTCCTTCCAGTATGCCTTCCAATTGACTAGTGCTGCTTTCGCATGTTGCTAGCTCATAATGTAGCTTTCTACTTTCTCTTGGGATCTGTGTTTTACAGGATATCTTTTTGATAGCAATTGTGTACTAATCTCTTAACCCTACCATAGCTGAGAAATAACTACACAGACTTTTTAAACAATACGTTAAGTACTACAACTGAAGGAGATTCTGGCAGATTTTTGAAGAACAAAGCCCCGAACCCAAGGTATGCAATGACAGAATAATCATACTATATAAGAAAGTAATTTATTATCACTCCAACACTTGGATAATGAAAATTAAATAAACATAACACTGAAAGATGTGTGACAGAACTTTAGTACAGCACAATAAAATACTTAAGACCTAGGTGAATATTGTCACAACACTAGAGACACAGAAGAGGCAATGTCCGATGGAACCATAGGGTTGGAACCACTGTAGAGCTTCTACTGTGTCTGGAGGAACTGTAGAGGTAGTGCTGTTGGGGCAAAGTGTTACAGCTCAGTGTTACAGCTTAGTGTTACAGTTCTGCAGGAGACCAAGTGCCACTCAGAGAATTGGAAACTCAGGTTTATTTACATTGACGGGACCCAGAAGAGTTTGCACTATGAAAACCTGGGCCCCTGAACAGAGAAGTCTCTGGGTTTATATAGGATTTTACAACATCCCATTTTGCTAGTACCCCTTTTCCCCTTATAAGGAAAGGCTTTAAAAGCTTCCATATGACTGACTCCTAGACACACACAGGTATGCTTCCACATTACAGGTATAGGATGTGAGGAGCTTGATTACAAAGGCGTGTGGCTGGGGACAAGTTGGGTCAGTCATTTCCTATCTTGTTACCATTTCCAAAATGCTTGGGAAGGATTTTATGACTCTTTGTCAGAATCTAGAGTTTGGGCCTTGGGGCTTTCCTGCCTCAGCTTCATCCCTGAGAAGTCACAATTGTAGAGCTACTAGTGTATTATGTCAGCGTAAGGAAATTAAAGGCAAGAAATCCCAAATTTATGAGGGATAGTGTATGAACTATGCCCAAGAAAAGTTCTTGGGGTGCCCAACTGTGACCACAGTATGTCTGCAAGTTCGTAATAGAGAAAAAGAAAATAATTCTCAAGCCGTGGGATTTAGTATTGCTTGCCCTGTTGTGTTTTAGACTTTCTTATTTCTTATTTACCCATTTTGGAAAGGTGATGTCTCTTCTATGTCTGTTCTACATTGTATTTTGCAAGCATGCAGTTTGTTTGATTTCACAAGCTCAAAGCAGAACAGAATTTTGTCTCATAATGAGTAAGGCTTTGAGGCTTAACCATATTTAATTAAGATAATACTTTGGAGTTTAGACTTTTGAGTTGATGTTATAATGAGTTGAGATTTGGGGGATTATTAGTATCTAATGGATTTTTTTTTTTTTTCGTATTGAGACAAGGTCTCACTAAGTCACTAAGTTGCCTAGGCTGGACTCAAACTTGCAGTCCTTCTGTCTCAATCCCCCAGAGTGCTGAGATTATAGGTATGTGCCACCATGCCTGGCTGGAATGAATGTATTTAGTATGTAAGAATGATGTGAAATGTTGAGGACCAGAAGTGAAATGTTTTGGTTTGAATATTTGTGTTGAAATTTAATTGCCTGTGTAACAGTATTAAGAGATGACATCTTTTTAGACTGTGAACTTTCCAACCTCATGTGTGAGATTGGTGCCATATTAAAAGACTGAGTTCACTGACCTTTTGCTTTTTCTTGCCCTTCCATTTTCTCCCATAGGATGATACAGCAAGTACACCCTCACCAGATGCTAGGCCATTGTTGTTGGACTTTCTGGTCTCCAGATCCATGAGTAAGACATTTCTGTTTATTCTAAATTACCTAGTATCAGATATTCTGTTGTAGCATCCCAAAACACACTAAGAGAAAGTAAGTATCCCAAATATACAAAGAGCTACAATAACTCAATAGCATAAAAATAATTAATCAGACATGGGGAAAAAGGAAATCATAAATAAATGTATATTAGTATAGCTACTATGGAAAACAGCATACAAGTTGTTCAAAACACTAAAAATAGAATTACCAATGATGCCACCCAGCTATTCTATTTCTGAATACATATCTTTAAGATATGGAATCTGGCTAGGTGCCCATTAACAGATAAATGAACAAAGAATGTACAGTACACATGTATTAATCACTTTCCCATTGCTTGGACAAAATACTAGAGACTCATAACTTAAAGGAAGAGAGTCTTATTTTGGTTCATGATTTTGTCCACAGTTGATAGCATCTGAGGCAGAAATGGCATTGTGGAAGGGCATAGTAGAGGAAAGCTGCTTGACCTATGAAGCCAGGATGGAGACAGAGAGTTTTACTCTCCCAAAGCACACCCCCAACGACTCACCTCTTCTGACCAGGCCCCACCTCCTAATGGCACACTGAACAATGAGTTCATCAATGGATTATTTTACTTATTAATATAGTTCCCCATAAGCCAATGACTTTCCAAAAGCCCTACCTCTGAATATATGCAACTTTTGGAAGACTAGTTTTAAACCAAAACATTCTATCCCTGACTCCCAAAATGCTCATGCTTATCTCATTATGCAAAATACATTTAGTGTATCCCTAAGAGTTGCCAAAATGTTAACACTTCCAGCATTGCTCAAAAGTCTAAGACCAAAGTCTTCTCTGAGATTTAAAACAAAAACTTAGCTATGAGTCAATGTAAGTTTTTTTTCAGAAGTTAAAATATTTCCAACATACAATGGCAAAGGATAAATATTCCCATTCCAAAAGGCAAAATAGAGAGATAGAAAGGAATGAGACCCAGGTAAAATAGAAATTCTCTGACATGAACATTAAATCCTGTAACTTCATATCTAGCACCCAGGGCAGACTGTGGCCAGATATGAACTCCAAAGGGCTTGGGCAGCCCCACAACTGGGACATTGAGTTTTGCAGCCCATGTGGTCTCTCTCTTGGACTTGCTTCATTTACTGTCTGTGGCTTTCCTCAGCAGATCATCCAAAGTCCTGGGATCCAAAATTTCCTGGTATCTCCACTGCACCTATGGCTTCACTCTCAGAGACGCATGCATCATTCTCTCTACTTTGCCTGCCTCCCAGAACTTCCTCTGAAATCTGGGTAGAATCCTTCATGAACTCAACTCTTGAATTCTGCATCTCTATATACCAGCACTACATCATGATGAAAAGATTTACCACTAGCTCAAGCAATATCCAGGCCCTCTTGAACTATGGCTGCATTAGCCTCTGAGTACCTGAATAGCTAAATGTGAGGAATCATTTCCCTAGGCTACTTTGAATGATCAGGGTGCCCTGCATGTCTCTCCTCAAAGCAAAATCTTTTTTTTTTTTTTGAGGGCTTTATGTATTCTAGATGTTAGACCTTTGTGGCGAAAATTTTTTCCCACTCTGAGTTTTTGCCCCACTCTTGGTGATTTGATGATTTCTTTTGCTGTGCAAAAGGTTTTTTTTGTTTGTTTGTTTTGTTTTTTTTTTCCAAAAGCTTTTTAATAGGATGTGATCCCAAGCACTGATCCTTTGTATTATTTCCCATGCAGTCTGAGTTTTGTTCATAATTTTTTTTCCTACCCCTATGTCTTCAAAAGTTCTTCCTATTCTGTCTTCCAGCTAAAGAAGATGTGGTTTTTCTATACAATGGAGTATTACTCTGCCATAAAAAGGATAAATTTGAGACATTTATAGGTAAATAGATGTACCTTGATACCACACTCTTAAGTGACACACATGATTACATATAGAATTGTTTCTCTGCTATGAGAAACCGTAAGTATAAATAAGGACAAAAAGGTACAATAGATACTATGTAAAAGAAAGATGCTATTCAATAGGAAAGAGGATTAGAAAGGGAGGAGGGGGAAAAGAAGGAAGAGAAAAAGAAAAAAAGGGAAAAAGGGAAAAAATGGAAAAATGTAAATGAAGCTGTTGTAAATAAGGTGGGGAGTGGGAGTGGAAGGGAGGGATGGAGAAGATTGGAGGAGGGACAAGGTATATCATGGACAAGTACAAATTAACAATGATGAATGTGATCATTATGTATAAAGTGTATCAATACGTGTTCTTGGTAAATAAAATTTAAAAACAAAAAAAGCAAAATCTTTCAAATGAGTCTACTCATTTACACCCTTGAGTGTATGATGGGTGGGTCTGCCCATTTCCTGAGATGCCCTCAAGACGTCTTTCCTATTATCTTAATGTAAAGTATTTGGCTTCTTTTTAATGGTGCTAATCTCTTCAAAAACTATAGCTAATTTTGCCCCAACTTTACCTGAGGTTAATTTTTTGCCAAAAGGTAAAGATTTCAAATTTTTCTGTTCTGCATTTTGCCTCAAATTCTCAATATAAATTTGTTTTAAAACAGCTGGAAATACTCATGCCCCATTCCGAATATTTGGCTCCTTTGAAATTTCTTCTACCAGATTAGTTAGCCCACCACCATGCAATCCATTCTCTTACAAAGTTCTAAGACATGGACAAAATGTAGAGCATCTCTTTGCCAAAATGAAAGCTGCATGGGCTGTAGTGCATTTTCTGATAAAGACTTCATTGTCAGCAGAGACCTTATGGGCTGAGCCTGAAAGATTAATCTACTGATGGGTATGGTGTATGTCCCCTGTGCTGTTGTATGTTGGAAATATTTACCTCTTTAACAAAAGTTTTTTTAGAAGAGCTCGAATTGTCTTCCAAAAGCTGCATCTCTGAATACATGAGATTTTTGAAGGCCATTGTAGGTCTAAATCATAACAATATGTAAAACACAAAAAAAATTATTCAGCCACAAAAAGTAAAATACCCCCCCAAAAATCCCGTCAATTTAAAGAAAATGAATGGAACTGGAGGATATCATTTTTGAGAGAAAGAAGTCATACACAGACAAGTATCAAAGCTTGTCTGTCATATGTGGAATTTTTTAAAAAGAACTTCTGAAAGTAGAATAGGGATTACTAGGGCCTGTGAAAGGAATCTTGGGGAGAATAGACAGAGGGGAGTAGAGAAAGTAGAAAAATATTGGATGAGTATGACCAATGCATCATTTGTGCATGCATGGAAATGTCAGCGTGAATTCCAATAATCTGTACATATGGTATGTAAACATGTACATGTGCACACGCACACAGACACACACATATATATGAGACAAAGGACCTGAATACATACATCTCAAAAGAATACATAAAAGAGCCGACAAATGCATGAAAATGGTCACAATCGGTAATTATGAGAAAAATGTAAATTAAAAATACAAAGGGTATCACTAAACCTCTAACAGAATGATTGCTATGAAAACAGGTAAAAGAATATAAATGTTGGTGAGGATATATAGAAAGGAAACCCTAATACATTGCTGGTGGGAATAAAAAATTAACCTAGTTTTGAAAATAATATGGAGGTTCCTCAAAAAGCTAAAAATAGAGCTATAATATAACCCAATAATTCCACTTCTCGGTGTGTATCCAAAGGATTTGAAATCAGTATGTAAAATAGACCTCTGTACTCCCATATTTACTGCAATATTATTTACAACAGCTAAACTATGGTATCAAATTAAGTATCCATCAACTGATGAATACTTAATGTAAATGTGATATATATATCACATGTGTATATATGTGTATATATCAAATGTGTATATATATACACAATGGAATACCATTCATTTTCTTAAAAAGAGGAACATTATGCTAAGAGAAATAAATCAGGCTCAGAATACAAAGTGCTGTGTGTTCTCACTTGTGAAAACTACAAAATTTGATCTTATAGAAGTAGAAAGTATAAGAGTAATTACAATTGTCTCAGGATTGGGGACAATAGGAACATGTTGGTCAAATGATACAATGTTTCATTAAGACAAGAGAAACTGATTGCTTGAGGTCTGGATATGTTAAATAGTTTGAGTTGACAGTTCTAAATTTTGTACATAAATCACAACATAACTCTGGGCTTTATAAACATATATAATTAGAATGACTCAATATCAGATAAAAATAAGCAAACTAAAAGAAATATTGCCTTCTAATTCCTGAACACAAAGTATCGTTTGATTTACTTATGTCCACTGTATTTTATTGATATGCTGCAGTTTTCAGTACACAAGTCTTTCACCTCCTTAGTTAAGATTATTCCTGGTAATTTTATTCTTTTTCATGATATTATGAAGAAAATTATCTTCTTAATTTCCTTTTCAGACGTTGATTGTTAGTGTAATAGAAACAGCAGACTTTTGCATCTTGATTTCATATCCTGTAACTGTATTGAATTGCTGTGTTAATTCTAATTTTTTTTTTTATAAAGTCTTTAGGATTTTCTACATATAAGATTGTGTCATGTGCAGAGAAAATCTAATTACCTTTTTCCAAATTTGGATAACTTCTATTTTTTGTCCAGACTAATTATTCTGTGTAGGACTTCTAGTATTATATGGAATAAATGTGGTAAGTGTCTTACTCCTAATCTTAGAAAATAAAAGAAACAGTTTTTCACAACTGAGAAAGTTAGCTCTTTGGCTTGTCATATACTGTATTTATTATGTTGACATGTGTTATGGTTTGTGTCTAGATGTCCCCCCAAAGCCTCATGTGGTAAGAGATAGCTGGATCTAGAGTGTGTGATTACTAAATTGATCCATTGATCGGTTTGGCATGGTTCTGCTGGGATCAAGGATGTGAAACTAAAATTAAGGGTATTGCTGGATCTAGAGTGTGGGCTGCCCTGGGGGCAGGTAGCCTAAATAAAAGATACAGGAAGAAGCTAACTAGCTGCTTGTTTGCATTGCTTATTTGCTTACATTCCTTGCATTTACTCACTTTACTTTGCAGCCGGTCAGCTGCCGGTCTGCCACACCGGCACACCCTGCCTGGGACCCAGCGGACTATAGACTGAAACTTCTGCAGACTGTGAGCTAATAAACCTTTCTTCCCCTAACTTTGGGTGTCGAGTATTCTGTCCCAACAACGAGAGAAAAGTAACTAAAACACACGCAGTGCAAATCTGAATGGGCCTCATGCCTGGACACCTGGGGTATTCATTCTATAAAAATTTGTTGAAGGTTATTGATCTGATAAGATGTTGAATTTTTTAAAATGCAATTTCTGCAGCAATTGAGATGATTGCATAATTTTCATACTTCATTTTATTAACATGGTGCATCATATTTACTGATATGCATATAGTGAAACATTCTCAAATTCTACAGATGAATTTAACTTGATCATGGGGTATGATGTTTTTAATGTGAGGGAGTGGAAAATATTCCATATAAATGTTAATCAAAAGAAATCAGACATGGCTGCATTTATATAAGACAAAACAGAGTTTAAGTATAAATATAATAATAGTAAAACAGAAAGTCACAATAGTAAATCAAAAATTTTATAATGTTAAGAGGGCCAAGCCACACAGAAAATGTATCAGTTAGGAGTGTACATGTTCCCAACATCAAAGTCCTCAATATATTAGGCAATTATGGATAGGCAAGAAAAACAGACAGGAATACAATAACGGCACAAGACTCATATATTCCATTTTCAATAATGGACAGAACCTTTAGATGGACTATCAATAAGGATACAGAGGACTTGAATAACACTGTAGAAAAAAAAAATGGACCTTAGAGATATATTGAAAATATTCTACTCAACAGCAACAGAATACACATTCTTTTCAGGTGCAATTGATCTTTCTCCAGCATAGATCGCATACTAGTTTACAAAAAAAAAAATCTTTACAAAATTAAAAATTTTTTGAATGTATCAAGTGTCTTTTCTGATCATAATCGTATAAAAATAGTAACAAAAGCAGGAGGATAATTGGAAAGTTTACAAATATGTGGAAATTAAACACCATACTACTGAACAACTTATGGATCATGGACGAAATCAAAAGGGAAATCATAAAGTAATTTGAGACAAATGCTAATGAAAACCAGCATACAAAATCTTAAGAGATGCAATGAAAGCAATTCAGAAAAAGATTTTATAATAATAAATGCCTCTATTAAGAAAATATAAGGGCCTCAAATAAACAACGTAAGTTTATACATCAAGGAACTAGAAAAAAAAAAAAAAACTAGAAATAACAAAGCCTATCACGGAAATTGAGAAATTGAAAAGCTTTTGAGTTCTTATCTGGGATTTAAAATGGTACAGTTTCAATGAAAATTTCAATGGAAATTTCTCAAAACACTAAAAATGGAACTACTATATAACCTAATAGTCCTGTTTCTGGAGAGAGATAGATAGATAGGTAGAGATACTAGTTGAATATATATATTAGGATTTCAAAAAGACATTTTCACTTCCACATTTATTCCTGCATTATTTCCAACATCCAAGATATGGAATCAACCTAAATGTATATATATATATTTTTTCAACCTAAATGTATATTGATAGATGAGTGAAAAAGGAACACATGAGATACATAGATAGAAAGATACAGTGGAATATTACTTAGTCTTAAAAATGTAGGAAGTCTTGAAACAGTACATCATGGATGGATTTGAAGAACATTATGCTAATTGAAATAAGGTAGTCACAGAAGGGAAAATACTGACTGGATCACTTATATGAAGTACATAAAATAGTTTTATAAGAACAGAGAATACAATGTGGGATTGAAGGAAATCAGGACAAATTGTTTTATGGTATAAAGTTTCTGTTAGATGACTGGAATAATTATTAAGAAACCTTATTTACAATATACTCTATAGTTAATGATATTTTATTGTACACTTAGAAAACTTAAGAATGTAGACCTCACATTGAGTCCTCTTATCCCCAAAATGGAGCAAAACAAAAATAGTTTTCCTATGCACCAATAATGGACACACTGAGAAATAAGGCAGAAAACAATTCCATTCACAATATTTTTAAAAAAATACCTAAAAATAAGCTTAACAAAGAAAGTGAAAGACCTCGTCAATGAAAATTATAAAACATTGAAGAAATGAATTGAAAAAGACACTAAAAGATGGGCTCCTTTGTTCATGGATTGCATTGACAGAATTAATACTGTCAAAATGGCCATATCGCCAAAAATCATCTAGAATGTCAATGCAGTCTCCATCAAAATACCAATGATGTCTTTCACAGAGCTACAAAAAATACTACAATTCATACGGAAACACAAAACACTCAAAATAGCCAAAGCAATCCTGCACAAAAGCAATGCTGGAGACATCCCAACACTCAATTACAATTACAAAGAAATCGTAACAAAAATTGCCCGACACTGGCATGAAGCAGTCATGTAGATCAGTGGGATAGAATACAGGACAGAGAAAAAACTCATGTCACTACCGCCATCCGATTCTTGACAAGCGGACAAATAACATATGTTGTGATCTCTTTAACAAATGGTGGATGGAAAACTGTATATTCTTTTGCAGAAGACTGAGACTATATCCCTATAACTCACCCTGTATTAAATTATTTCAAAGTGGCACAACACCAAAGATATAAGACATGAAACGTTGAAACTGCTAGAGGAAACCATATGGGAAACATTTGAAATCATAGAGGCAGGCAAAGACTTCCTGAATAAGACTCCAAATTATTGGAAGAATAGTAAAAGAAACATTTGCAATAATCAACAAATGAGACTACATAACATTGCAATTGTTAGGCAGACCCTTTCCCTGCTGCCAAGTGAATCATGGTTTCTGGGAAAGCGGCCCTCCAGACAGTACAAATTTCCAAGAAAGCAAACCCTGCTCACACAAAAATCCCACGCGCGAGAGAAGAGCAAGCCCTGTGCGTGGGAAAAGTTATATATAAGTGCCCCTGATCCAAGTGTCAGGCGGCCCTCTCTCCACCTGCGAGAATGGTCCGTCAGAATCGCTGCTTCCGACAGGAAAGCTTCATGCCTGGCTAGCTACTGTCAGCCTTGGCTGTTTGTCTGAGCACCGAATGCTAACAGCAATGTTTCTACACAGAAAAAGAAACAGAAGTGTCAGCCTACAGAATAGGAGAAAAACTTCCAGTTACTTTTCCAAAAGAGGGTTAATATATACAATATATAAAGAATTTAACACCAGAAATCAAATAACCCAGTCGATAAATGGACAAGTTAGACATTTTTTAAAAGATGTACAAATATCCAATGTGTATGTGAAAACTGTTCAACATCTTTCAAAATTCAAAGTACATTGAGATTTCATCTTACCTCAGTCACAATGGCTATGAAGAATACAAAACAAAAATACTGGTAAGGATGCAAGGATAAAGGAACTCTTTACACTGTTGGGCGAGTGGAAGGTAGTACAGCCACTATGGAAATCAACATGGAGTTTTCTAAAAAAGACTAAAAAATAGAGATTTGATCTGGCTGTATCACTACTCAACAGTGCAATTCACAATAGCTGAGTATGGAAACAGCAGAGCTCAAGAAAAGTGGATGAAGAAATAAAGAAAATGTGTCACATACACACACACACACATTTTAGCCATAATGAAGACAAATATGTCCTTTGCAGAAAAATGGATAGAACTGGAGATCACATTAAATGCAATAAACCAGAGTCAAAAGAACAAGTATTACGTGTTTTTCACTAGTAAGATTGTTACTGTTTATATCTAGATGTCCCTCTAAAGTGACATGTGCTCAAAGTTGGGGCTTTCTGAAGGTGACTGGATTGTAAGGGATTTTAGATGACTTGCTGTTCGGAGGACACAGAAGAGGTGTGTCACTGGGCACATGGACTAGAAGGGTGTATCTCCCTCCCAAGCACTTCCCTTTTCTCTCTGCTGCCTGTGTACCATGCCATCAGCAGTCCTCATCTGCCATGCTCTTCTGACGCGCTGTCCTGCCTTGGAGCCAGCCTGCCATAGACTAAAATACGAGCATAAATAAACCTCTCCTTTTTAAAGTTGTGGGTGTCAGATACTGTGTCTCAACAACAGGAAAATAACTAAGATTTTGGCACCATGAGTGGGGTGGTTCTACACAAATGCAATTGTAAAGATGAATTTCTTTGATGGGTTTATTGGTTCCTGGAGTGGGCTGTCTAATTTCATGAGACATAAAGTCATCATCTCTCCTTATGATAATGTGCAGAGTACTTTGGATCAAGACAATAGAAAAATGACTTGAGGGTGAGTCAAGAAAGAACAAGACCTCGCTTTTTGATAAGAGAGTCCCAGGGAATTCTGTTGGTGAAGGGTCAGCTAGTGAATTGATTATCAGGAATTTAGTTTACTTTGGCCAGCCACGCAGGCATCAGAAAACTTTGTAACCACTGGCAAGATGCAGAGGGGCAAAACTACTTCTCCAGCTGGTGGCAGACATTGGCATCACCCATGTGATGATGGTTTTTACATGCACTCAGAATGCAAGAGGTGGGGTCAGGAAAGTTTCCATTCAGATTTCAGAACATCTTGGAAACCAGGCAGCATGCTCCTGAGAGGGTAGAATCTGAAGCTGTGACAGTGAAGCTGAAAATGTAGTGGAGACACCAGGAAGTTGGAGATGCCAGGAGTGTGGAATGTGTGCTGAGGAAATCCACAAGAAATTAGCAAAGCCAAAGCAAGTGAGAAGCCATGAGAGCTACATCCACAGTTCATGCTCTAGGGGCAAAGCTGCCCAAGTCTTCTGGAACTCGAAGTTTTGTCTCTGATGCTGGACATAGAGTTAGAGGATTTATTGTTTGCCCTGGCGCGGTTTGGTCTTGTTTTGGTCCTATTGCTTTTTCTCCTCCCATTTCTCCCTTTTAGAATGGGAAAATTCATCTTGTGACATGGTTAGCAGCATTTATTTTTTGCTTTTTACAGGGTCTCACAGCTAAGAGTTTGCCTGAAGTAGCAGAGGAGACTCTGAACTTGGACTTTTCCGTAATGGCAGAACTGTTAGGAATTTGGCAAATCTTTGAGATAAACTGAAAACATAGTGCATAAAGAGATGCAAATGTGTCTTTTGAGGGTTGGGTCAGAATGCTATGGTTTATATCTAGGTGCCCCCCCAAAACCTCATGTGCTCAGAGGCGGTGCTTTTGGAAGGTAATTGGATTATGAGAGCTTCAGCTGACTGGCTGTTGAAAGACAGACTCTAGTCAGGAGAGGAGAGTCCTTTGGGTTGGGTCGTGGAAGAGCTTCTTTTCCTCCTCAGCTCCTCCCCTTTCTCTCTGCTTCCTATCTGCCATGCCATCAGCACCTCTAATATGCCATGCTCCTTTGCCATGCTGTCCTACCTTGCAACCAGCTGACTAAGGACTAAAACATAAGCCAAAATTAACCTCTCATCCTACGAGTTGTGGGTGTTGGGTATTGTGTCTCAGTGATGAGAAAATGAGTAAAACAATGAGGAATCTAGGGGGTAAAAAACAGATGACATGAAACACAAAATTAGGACAATGGGAGATAAGAAAGGGGATCGGGGAGAAGGAAGAGAAGGGGAAGACAGTAATAGGGATAAAAATAATCAAAGGATGTGATATTCGTGTACCAACATGCCAAAATGAAACCCATTACTGTGTAGGATTAATATGAACTAATACAATTTTCTTAAATGAAGTAGAAAAAAGAAACTTCTTGAGTTAAAAGATTTATTTCTTTGATTATAATGATATATATGTATTCTACTGTATCAAATGACATGTACTCTTTTTAATATTTGTATATTACTGATACTTTAATGAAGCTGTTAAAATGAATTAATAATATAATCTTTAATTAAATCCTTCTGTAGTCCATTTAAAACTTTTGATTATTGCCATTTTATAATTTCTACTTGATTCTTTATAACTCCTATTTCTTCACTGATGTTTTCTTTTTCCTTGTCAAAATTACTTTCAAGAGTATTTGTAATTGATTTTTGAAGCATTTTTAATAACTGCTATAACACCTTATCAGATAATTCCAGTAAGTGATTTCTTACACAACTGGCATAAACTGGTTTTCCAATCTAACTCTAGTTGTATTTTTCTTGATTCTTTGTATGATACATGATTTGCTATTATATCCTAGATATTTTGATTGTTATGTTAGGAAAAAATGCTTAATCTTTTAAAAATATTCTATGTTAGGAGATATATGTCTTACTTTAGCATATAGTTCTGTCCTACTTTTGTGAGACTCAGGTTCAGAGAGTTTCATTATCACACCCATTGTAATACTGTCCTGATTTACTTCATTCTGTTCATCTTGGGACTTCTGTTCAAACACTGAATGGTACCATATGTGGAAGTGAAAGACATTTCCCTGGGCCACCTGATAGCACTAGACAACTGCCCAAGAAGGAGCAAAAGACGCTGGGCTTATGCGTTCCTATGCAGCTGAGGGAAGGTAGGAAAACACACTTTTGTTGCTGCTGCTTTTATGGACAAATAAGACCAACTGGTTGTGGAACAAGGACTGACATAAAAGGGAGATTTATTGCTTTATTTGGAGGAAGGTTGCATCATCAAGTTGCCCCTTGTTTGTGGAGTTGTGGTTCGAATGGTTGATCTTTGTTGTGTCCAATACTTTAGACTTTTGTTATAGGCCATATTTATTTGTGGATTAAGAGCTGCAGCTCCCTGCAGTTTAAGTGATAATTGGGTTTTCTCCTTTCCCAGCATTTTAGCTAAATTTATCTTTTCTTTTATTCTCTTCTATTTTCTTTTCTCCTTTTCCTTAATTTTCATTTCTATTTTCTCCTTCCTTCCTCCCTTCTCCTCTCCCTCCCTGGTGCCAGTTCTGGAATCACACACTTCTGTTTTATCAAATCAATAAAAAAGATGTGGGAAATTTTAAAACATATGAAAATCATTCAAGTCACCATATTTTATCCTTCAATTCCGAAGTTCCCTACCTGTGCATCTTTCTTCTTTTGGATTATCAGAGGGCTTTATTTGTATGATTTTCTGTTCAGTAACTTCTGGAGTATTTACTTGTATGCATAAGAGAAGAGGAGGCAAAATTAAGTGTTCCACCTTGTTTGAGAAGTGAGTCTCTTATTTCTTTTCCTATCATGACTTTATGATTTTTTTTTGTTTTTTAAAAATAGCTCCTTTACAAATTCCTCAAAGTATTTTTTTGTAGTTTCTTTATGCCAAAGTTGGAATCAAATTTTTCTGTGTAGCAATGATATATTTTATTGGATAATCATATTTAGAGATGAAGAAGTAGGCATGAGATATTTTGGTTGCTGCAAGATTTCTCTGCTTCTGGGCTGCCTTAATGAACAGAGCTAGAAAATGTGTTGTTTTCTAACACATTCATACACACATACCTACATTTATTTATGTTTTAATCTGTGTGTCCAGCAGATTGTTTTGATGATTCCACATTGTCTGCCAAATATGCCTCTATTTTATTTCCCTTTTTATGGATCTTAAATATAAATTTCTAACTAATGAATGGTTACCTTTAAATAATACATGATTTAATATGAAGCGTCAGGAACTTAGTGTGTTCTAAAATTCTCCTTTTTTACTGTTGTCATATATTCACTTTTTACATATGTACAGAATACATTGTCATACTCTTAATATGAAACAATTTCATTTTAGAGCAATGAAAAATAAAAATGGATTGTATTTTATTTTCATAAAATTCAATTTCTTTTATTCTTTTTTTATTTAAGTAGAACCAATTTTCTGACATTAGCATAATCTTGACTTGAAAACTACTTTCAGGAGAACTTATCCATGACCTAAAAACTGTCTTTAGGAATCATCTTCATCTTCACAGGAAAATATATGAGCAAAATGAGAACCAATGACTCTTCTTTGTCCATTAAAACTAAACTGAAAATGTAAATAAAGACTAAAATGTATTATATTGGGAAAGGGAAGGAAATGCCCAAATGGGAAAGGGAACAAGCGAGGGGGAATGGAACAGAGGACAAGAGAAATAAGAAATGGAAGAAAAAATGGAAACAAAGCTTTGTAGATAGCGAGGGAGTAGGAGGTGAGGGGAGGGGAATGGGAAAAAAGAAGCAACAAGATATATCATGTACAGGTACAAATCCCCTATGATGAATGTTATCACTATGTACATCTAAAATGAACCATTAAGATAAAATTAAAAAAAAAAAACTTGTGGTCATAACAGAAACTGCAAACCAAAATTTCAAATCAAAATATGGAAAAAATAAAATAAAATGGAAAACATAGCAGGCAGATACAGAAAAACCCAACTCATCAGAGCTGAAGAGCAGGAACAGAAACTTCTTTGGGAACAAGTAGCAAGATAAGAAAATCTAAACTGTATTTAATGAATTAGCAAATACTCCATGTGGACAAGTTTCAGAATTAAAAATTCCAAATGAGTACTGTCTTAAGGGGTCCACATTTTTTTGAGTTTTTCCTTTATGACCCTAATAAGTGTTCACAGTAAACATTAAAGAAATGTACCCGTGTACTCCTACCAAGTGATGGGAGAAAGAAATAATTTTTTTTTTTTATTTTTATTTTAAACCAAGAGCATGTATTGGTACATTCCACATACATTGATCACATTCATTACATTTATTCTGTACCTATACATGGTGCATCTTGGTTCTCCCCCCCTCCCCCGCCCCCCCTCCTCCCTCCCCCCCATTTATATCAGGTTCATTCATCATTTTCCATATTTTCCCTTTCCCCTCTCTTTCCCCTGTTGCCTTTCTGCTTTTCCCCTTCTTTCTTTCTAACACTCCTCTCCTCTGCACACCATCCTCCCTTTATATCCATCAGACAAAGGTCTAACATCTAGAATATATAAAGAACTCAAAAAAATTAAACCTCCCA
>QZML01004305.1:128537-146642 GCA_016801275.1 Hystrix brachyura
AAAAAAAAAAAAAAGAAAAAGAATCATTGAATCAAAGAGCTGGTTCTCCAAAAGAATAAATACCATCGACAAACTCTCAGCCAAACTTACCAAAAGAAGGAGAGAAAAGACTAGTATCAGTGCAATTAGAAACAAGAAAGGTGGAGTCACAACAGATGTTTCTGAAATCCAGAAGATCATTAGTAACTACCATGAAAAATGGTACACCAACCAATTGGAGAATCTTGAAGACATAGACAGATTTCTAGACAAAATGAATTAGGAAAACTATACCAAGAAGGCATAAAAATTCTGAACGATCCAAGGACAAACAAAAAAATTTAGTTAGCAATTAAAAAAAAAAACTTATGAATTAAGAAAAGCCCAGCAACTGATGAATTTATCACCAAATTCTACATGATGTTCAGGGAGGTTATGAGACCAGTGCACCTCAATTTTGTTAATGAAATTGAAAGAGAAAAAGGATTGCAAAAACTCATTCCTGGAAGCCAGTATCACACTGTTCCAAAATTATATAATGACCTAACTAAAAAAGAAAAGCAGACATATCTCTTTAATGAAAATAGTACCAAAAATCCTTAATAAGATAATAGGAAATAGAATGTAAGAAGTTATCAAAAGTATCATACATCATGAACAAGTAGTTCTCATCCTAGGTATAGAAGAATGGTTCACCACACACAAATCAATGAATACAATACACCATATAAGCAAGGAAAGTAAGTCATATGATCCTATCAATAGATGCAGAAAAGGCTTCAGAGAAACCCAACATCCATTCATAAAAGACCTGAAAAAGTGATGTAGGAGGCCCTGACCTCAATCTGATAAAAGGCATTTATGACAAATCAGCTGCCAATGTTATATTAAATGGAAAATATCTGAAAACTTTCCCTCTAAAATTAGGAACAAGGCCAGGATAGCCATTATCACCACTCCTATTCATTATGGTCCTCAAAACATTAGTCCAAGCAAGCGGGTGAGAAAATGAAATAAAAATGATATGTATAGAAAAAGAAGAAATCAAATTTTTATTTATTTGCACATGACATGTTCCTTTACACAGAACACCCAAAAAAGTCCACCAAAAGACTTCTAGAATTAATAACCAAATTTAGCAATGTAGTAAGATACAAAATCAACACACATGCACAAAAATGCCATTCAGGTACACCAATAGTGAACTCACCAAGACAGAAATTAGGAAAACAATACTATTCTTAATAACATCAAGAAAAAATTATGTTTGGGAATGAACCTAAGCAAGAAAGTGATAGACATCTAAAACAAAAAACTAGAATTCTGAAAAAGAATATTGAAGAAAATATCAGAAAATGGGAAGATATGCCCTGTTCCTAGATAGGCAGAACCAATATTGTCAAAATATACTCCAAAAACTGAGACACAGATTTAATGCAATTTCAATCAAAATACCAGCAGCATTCCTCACAGAAATAGAAAAACACTGCATATTGTTCCATAGGAAACCAAAAGGGGCACAGAATATCAAATACAATCCTGGGTAACAAGAGCAAAATAGCAGGCATTGCAAACCCAGACACCATGTTATGTTACAAAGTTAAAGTGATAAAAATGTGTTGGTATTGGAACAACAACAAAAGAAATTAAAAAAAAAAAGGCACACCAGATACATGGATCAATGGCACAGAATAAAGGATGCAGAAATAACTCCAGACACATTCAGTCTCCTGATCTTTGACAAAGGGGCTGAAAACATATGGTGGATAAAAGATAGCTTCTTTAGCATATCGTGCTGGGAAAATCGGCTATACCCATGAAGAAGACTGAAGCTAGGCCCATATCTCTTACTATGTACTAACCCAAGCTGAAATAGTTCAAATAGAGTAAATGAATTAAAACAAAAACACTTAACCTGTTGGAACATAAAATAGGTTAAACCCTTGTAGTCCTAGACATAGGCAAGGGCTTTCTGAACCAAACCACAATTGTACAAAAAATAATATAAAGAATCACTAAATATTTTATATCAAATTAATTATCTTCTACACAGCAAAGGAAACAGACAACAGAAAAAGAGACAACCCACAAAATGGGAAAAAAAAATTTGCCAGCTACACCTAGGACAGAGGACTAATTTAGAATATTGAAAAAAATTAAAAAAAGAACCTCTCAAAATAAAAAAAAAGTGAATTAAAAATGGCCTCAAACATAAATATTTGCAGAAGACATACAAATGACCCATAAATACTTGAAAAATATGTTCAATATCTTTGGCTATTAGAGAAGTGCAAATTAAAACATCAAAGATTTCATCTTACTCCAGAAAGTATGGCAATCATCAAGATACCAAATAATAACAAAAATACTCATGAGGCTACGGTGAATAAAGAACCCTCCTACTTTGCTGGTGGGAATGCAAACCAGTGCAAGCACTGTAGAAATCAGTATGGAGATTCCTCAAAAAGCTCAAAATTGAAATTTCATTTGAACCACCTATTCCCTGACTAGATATCTTTCTGAAAGATTGTTCACACTTCTTCAGATGCCGCGATTATCCACGGTATCTTCTGGCTCAGGTTTTGTTTGTTTATTTTACCTTTTCATTATTTATTTTGTCATTCCCCTATGGAGTATGACTTTTTTTTCTTTGTGGGAGGTCCTTATAGGAGTTATTATTTTTTGACTCCAGCAGGCTACAATTGATTTCCCTTCCCTGCAAATCAAAGATTTTGCATTCTAGACTGCAGTGTTCTATATCATGTCCACTCAGAAACACAGAATGTGAACTTATTTGGAAACAAGGCCTTTACAAATATACTCAATTGAGATAAGGTGATATTGGATTAAGGTATTCCCTAAATTCAAGAAAGGTCTCCCTATAAGAAAAAGATAAGGTACACAGTAAGGTATTCTGTTTGATGACACAGCAGAATATTTCCAAGGATTTCCAAGACATCAGAAACTGTAAGAAGCAAAGAAGGATATTTATCTTTGGAGGGAATACCCCTCTGATGACAGTTTTAAGACCTCCTGTATCATTTTCTAAATGTCTCTTTTTGTAATTATATGATTGTATAAACAATGCTACATCAATATCGACAACATATTTTGATTTTATTTTTAACTTTCTATACTTTAATACTTTATTCTTTTGTAAACATGATATGACTGAAATATTTTACAGAATGTGATTGAAAATTTGTGTTTAACTGGAGCAATTTTTTAATTTCTTCTAAAACTAATTTTATTTTTCTTTTAATACATCCAGTAGTTCTTTTTTTTGCTTTTTATTGAGAATAAATTCAATAATACACCATTAGCCATTTTAAAGTGAAACTATTTTTTGTGTAACTTAGTAGTATTCAGAGTATTCACAATATCTTAAAATGATCGGTTTTGTCTACT
This sequence comes from Hystrix brachyura, assembly GCA_016801275.1. Classification (NCBI taxonomy): domain Eukaryota; kingdom Metazoa; phylum Chordata; class Mammalia; order Rodentia; family Hystricidae; genus Hystrix; species Hystrix brachyura. Next base: position 131,925 of record QZML01004305.1, read on the forward strand.
TTTATTATGCCATAAATACAACCCGTATTTATTAAATAATCAATCTCTATTACCCCACCCCCACCCCATCTCCTGTTAACCTCTGATCTTTTTTCTGCGTTTGTGTATTTGTCTTCGCTGGATATGTTACATAAACGAAACATGAAATATGTGACTCTTTGTGTCTTACTTCTTGCACTTAGCATAATGTTTTTGGGAATCATCTGGGTTGTAGCATGTCTCAATATGTCCGTAATTTTAATGCCTGAATAATAGTTCATTGTGTGTCTATATCACAATTTGATTAAGCATTTACCTATTGATAGATATTTAGGCTGTTTTCACCTTGTGGCAATTTTAATGTTGCTATGACTATTTGAGTACTATTTTTTGTGGATATGTGTCTTCATTTTTCTCAAACATTCAGCCAAATGTGAAATTGCTGGGTCATATGGGATTTCTATGCTGAATTATTTAAGAAACTTCTAAAAAGTTTCCATACTTCTTGCATCATTTCACATTCTCACCATCAATATGATTATACCTCCTACCAGCACTTCTTATTCCGTGCTTTCTTCACTAAAGCCTTCACTAGGCATGAAGTGATACTAATTGGGCTTCTGATGTCTACTTTTTTAATGACTAAATGCATAGTATATATTTTCATATATTTGTTCACCATTTATATTTCTTCTATACAGAGGCGTTTATTCAAGTCTGTCTGAAAGTGTAATTTGTGTTTCTGTCTTTTTAGGCTGCTTGAATTTTTCATGTCAAATCTAAGAATCCATAAACAATTCCGAGGTCCTCAAGAGTTACCACTCTTTTCTTCAAAAGTTTGTATAGTTTAGCTCTCATATTTAAGTAATTGATCCATTTGAGTAATTTATTTACACGGGTCTGAAGTCACTGATTTATATGTTATTATCTGTTTGACCCAATACCATTTGCTAAAGAGATTATTTTTCCACATTGTATAGCATAACACTATTTTTGAAAATCATTTGCCCATAGATTGACTTTCTTATCATTTTGTTGTATCTATAGTCTTAAGAAATGTTTGAATTTAGTCTTCTTGTGGTATCATTCTCCAGCCTCTGTATCAAGATAAGGCTGACCTCAAAGATAGATTAGGAAATATACCCTCTTCTTTCATTTTTGGAAGAGTTAGACTAGTGTTGGATGTTAATTCTTTAAACATTTGATGAAATGTATCAATTAAATCATTTGGTTCTGGCCTTTTCTTTGTTGGACAATTTTTGGCCAGTAATGAAATGTTTAGTGATTATACACCTACTTAAATTTTCTTCTTCAGTAAATGTTGGTTGTTATTGTCATTACATAGATTTGCCCATTTTAATGTCGTGATCTATTTTGCAGGAATACATTTGTTCATAATATGCTCTTTTGTTTCTCTTGGGTAAGTGGTAACATTTTCTGGATATTCTTAAATTTGCTAATTTGAATCTTCTTTCTTCCTTTATCAATCTACTTAAAGATTTTTCGATATTTTTCATTTCTTCCAAAGCAAACTTTTGGTTTTGTTGATTTTCTCTAGTGTATTTCAATTCTGCATTTATTGCTGCTTTAATCGTTTTTATTTCCTTCTTGATAGCTTTGTATTTGGTTTGCATTTCTCTTTCTAGTTAAAGTATAAAATTTAGGTTACTGATTTGAGATCTTTTTAAAAATGTAGTGATTCACTGCCATATAATTCTGAGTACTGCTTTCATTGGATCTCATTAGTCTTGGTATATGCATACTTATTTCATTCATCTCTGACTTTTTAAGAGTGTATTGTTTAACTTCCACAAATGTATTATTAATTTCTGCCTATATTCCATTTGATCAGATAATTTGCTTGATTTCAGTTTTTTAAAATTCACTGTGGCCTAACATCTGGTCTTTCTTAGAGAATGTTTTATGTGCATAAGAAAAAAAGTCTATATTCTACTCTTGTTTGTTGGTGTATTAGGTCCAGTTGAATTTCAGTGTTGTTTAAGGTCATCTATTTTCTTGTGTTCTGTATAATATTAACAGTAGAATGTGAAATCTATATTATTGGAGAATCGTGTTTTTAATTTCATTGTATCAAATTTGCTTTATATATTTTGGGAGTATAGTACATATACTTGTATAAAATGTTCTTTACAGATTGACCATTTTGTTGATTATATATTTCTCATGTCATTTTAAATTTATAATAGTTTAAATATTTACCATTTATGTTAAATGTTATATAGCCACTGTTTTAAACAGCTCTTTTTTATGCAATTATAAATTACATCTTTAAATTTTGCATGATTATTGATTTGTGGGTTTTTAAATGAAATGAAAAAAAAACCAAAATGGTATTTTCTCTAATATTTACCTGCATAGTTACCTTTATTGTAGTTCCATATTTCTTCATATTCTTTGATTTACTGTCTAGTGCTATTTTATTTCTGTCTGAATGACTTCTCTCAGCATTTTTTAATTTTTTTATTAGCATTTGATTGCAGCTTACAATCATCTTGGGGAGTGGGAATATGTAGATAATACAACTTTTTCCTTTTTTTAATCCCCTTCATTCCCCCCCTCCTCACTTAATTCCCCTAGTTAATTTGGGAATATATTAATTGTCTTTTATTATTGAAGGATAATTGTGCTGGATGTAACATTCTTAGTTGATATTTTTGTCTTTTATACTTTAAATGTATCATATTACTGCCTTCTAATTTCTTTGGATTCTGATGATAAATTGGCTGTTAAGCTTGCTGAGGATTCCCTGTATGTGATTAGCCATTCATCTCTCATGGTTTTCAGTATTTTCTCTTTGTCTTTCTTTGTAGACATTTTTTACTATCTGCTGTACGTCTCTTCTATTGTCCCTCACCCCCTTCAGTTTTTTGTTGGTATATTCCTTTAAATTCTTTCAATGTAACCTGCCCAGAATGCCATCTCGGCCCTGGGAAAATTTGGAAGGGTACAAAATAATAGAAAACCACTTAGTTTATTCCTCAGGGAGATGCCCGACATAGAAATGCACAACTACAATTCTTTGAAAAAATGTTTTCCCCTTCTGACACTAGTAAGATGCATCAGAAACATGACCTGACATCTCACTGAATGTTGAGTTGTTTTTTTTTTCTTTCTTTCTTTCTTTTTTTTTTTTTTTTTTTTTGTTTTGTTTTTAATTCTCAATTTCTGATTAGGGACCAGAGTTCCAAAAATGTAGACTCTGATGGTTTTGGGCAACTTACTTCTTACATTAGCTGAAGGACAAAACATTGGATTTTCCTAATCTGTCACTCTAAATCCTAAATCCATTTTTAATTCTAATTTCCCAAGTGTGCTTCTTATCTTTTCAAGTGCCACATGTCTGTCTCCATTTTCTATATTTCACTTTATTCCTTATTTCAAAGTTTCTATTCATTTTCAAAATAATCTAATAAAATATTTTTAAATGTTGCCAATAATAACTAATGGTCTAATAATACATAAGAGGCTAATTCTCTGATTCTTTCCAAACACCTAGACTAGAGCTACAGGTTCACTAAGCACTTTATAAGTTTCCCTTGTTAAATAAGGTGACAGTTTCACAGAACGTTTACGTAGTACAATGTGATCTCCATGATTCTAGCACCAGACATCGGTTTCCGTCTTTCCCACTGCCTGAACACCAAGGTAATGTAATGCACTTTAGGGTTTATTACAAAAGGACCCCACTTGAAGTTTTCAATTTTTGTATTAGTTAAGATAAATCTATCAGCTGTCATAAGCAATCCAACATTTCCAGTGCCATAATAAATAAAGGTTTATTTATAATCAACACGGGTTTCATTACACATGCGGCAGCTATCTTCAAGAGTTCCTTCTCAAAGGAGACACATTCATATTTAGCTCTGCAGTCTCAGTTATTTTCTTCTAACCTTAAAAATCTGAGAAATAGCATGAGACACTAACTTTCAAGTGGTTTGGGGGGCCAGGCCTGGAAATGAAAAAGCGAACTTCCACATAGAAATCATTGATAAGAAAAAAATCCCATTTCTCTAATTTAAATTAGTGAGAAATATGATATTACTGTCGTTCAGACTAGGAAGAGGAAACATGATTGGTCTTTAACTTCTCTCTCTAACAAATTACGTGAAGAGTAGTTTTAAAATGGGTGTCTAGTGATCGTAATATCTGAAATTGGCTTAGGTCTGTCTCTTGTCTCTATGGTATGTATTTAGTCTTATTTATTTATTTATTTATTTATTTATTTATTTATTTATTTATTTATTTATTTATTTATTTATTTATTTATTTATTTATTTATTTATTTATTTATTTATTTATTTATTTATTTATTTATTTATTTATTTATTTATTTTGTGTGTGTGTGGTGCCGGGGATCGAACTCAGGGCCTTGTGCTTGCAAGGCAAGCACTCTAATCACTGAGCTAAATCCCCAGCCCTGTATTTAGTCTTATTTATTGTTTCCTTTTTAAAACACTAACATTCCCCATTCCCATTTATATTGCTTGTTTTGCTTAGTACTTTTAAAACCAAATGAAAATCTTGAACTCTATGTTCAACTGCCGAAGAAAGAGTAACAGCAGGGCACATACTTAGGGCACTAGCTGGTGCAAAACAGTAGACACTGATTTTATACATATATATAAAATATATATATATAGTCTTCTTAAAATCTAAAACTCTCCTCAACCAGGGTTATTCAAACAAACTGATAATGCAAACCAACACGATTTACGTTAAAATATACACAACGAATAACATAATGTGTTCTTTGGGAATTTAAGAACTCAAAGATAATCCAAATTTGAATTCAGGTCTCTGGGAAGTGAGATGCTTCTACTAAGCAACTATGCTACATTTCTGCTGCTTTAAGTTGTTTTTAACAATTATACCTAAACTATCATAGGTTTCATTCAGCAAACTGTATAGGGTAAAAACAAGAGAAAGCATGCCAACCAGTTAGGGGATCAATAATTCACGTTTTTTATTCTCTTGCTCTGAAAGCTTGTACTGGGGTAAGAAAAAAACACAAGGAAAGTAACTCAAGATTTAAAAACTAGGCCTCTCATGTGCTTTAAAAAGAAAAAAAAATCAAAGCCAAGTATCCACTAATTTGCTCAGACATAGCAGGCTTAGTGGTAGTGTACCTCAAAAAGTTAAGGGTTTTTAATGTGGGAGAGGGAAAAGATCCACTACCCTTTTCCAAAATCTAAATAGAGGGCAGTTTCTGTACATTTCCCTACACTCAAATCTATGGCAACAGTTTAAAGGTGACTAAGATTAATGTAGAATAGAGATGTTTTAAATAGAGCTAGGGCTCAGTGAATCTAACACACTGAAATCCTGATTACATTTTGAAAGAAAATGCACAAAAACCAGTAAGAATTTTATTTTTCATTTGAAAGTAATCTTAATGCTACTAAATCCATAAATAGGCTAATTTGAATACCTGATCCTATTTTATCTAAAACACCACTGCAAACATACAAATGTCTATTCTTCCCACATGTCACTGCCCATCTTTATCATGGTCGAAATGGGAAGAATAGATTCATTCCCTTAAACTACAAGTCAGTAGGTATTTCTTTACAGTTAACTTTAGCAAAATTCATATAAAACAGCGATCAACAAGGATATTCTTTAATTGTTAACTCGCAAGGAAATATCTCCCAAACTTCATTTTATTAAAGTTTCTGTACTAAAATGTAGAAACACTGAACTACACTAACACTGGAAAGTTAAAAAATTCCTCATTTTTTTTATTCCTGGTACAACATCCACAATTTACAGGTCAATATACCTGACGTAATGAAAAGAAAAAGACGAAGCTACAACAGATAAAAGACCTCAGGAATGTGTGTCTAATTGACACCACACTGTATTAATCAGTAGCTGCACCTTTTGCAAACTGTGGCCATGGCAGTCCCAAACCAGAAGGGTTTTTCCTGTTTAAGCTACAGGAACTTTTCTGACTATGGATCATTGTTCCTTCTGCAGAAGATTTTTATAGTTTCTCTAATGTGTTTGGAATGACTGTCCCAAAGTAACCTGCAGCTTTCCTGGCAACTCCTTGCTTGCTCTCTCCTGCTTTTCTGCTGTCTTTTAAAACGTTCTGCTACCATATCCATCACTTCCGCCAGCAGATCCATAACCACCAACACAGAGACTGCTTGAGATTCTTACACCAAAACTGCCCCCCCTTCATGGGTCTGTAATTTGATTACTGTTATCCACTGTAATATCCAAAATCATTAAAGTTCCTAGCAGCCCCATAGTTACCACCACGAAAATTTCTTCCTTCATTGGAACCATATCGTCTTCCACCATGACCATATCTACCACTTTGGTTTCCATATCCTGGTCCACCACCAACCACCATAGTCTCCTCTGCTACTGGAACCAGGACCACCTCCATAGTTTCCACCATCTCCTCCAAATGCTTTATATCCACCACCACCTCCTCTGTAACTACCTCTGCTGCCACCTCCTCTACTGCCACAGGTGCCTCTTCCGCAAGTTTCCACCATGGCCAAAATTCCCTCCACCACCTCCACTGTTTCCTCTACAACCAACAAAGTTGCCAGATCCACCTCCATGACCTCTCTGTGATCCAGTAGACTGCATCTTTTGTTTAGAAAGAGCCTTTTTCATTTCACAATTATGTCCATTAATAGTATGGTATTTCTGAACAAAAATTTTATCAGCTGTATTGTGATCATCAAAAGCTCAAAATTTACAAAAGCAAATCCTCTTTTCCCCACTCTAGCTGTCTTCCATAACTTCTAAAGTTTCAGTCTTGCCATGTGCTTCAAAGTAGTCTCTCAAATTATATTCTTCTGTGTCTTCTTCAATACCACCAACAAAAAATTTTTTCACTGTTAAATGTGCACCAGGCTTCACTGAATTGTCTCTAGAAATAGCTCTCTTTGGCTCCACTACATGCCCATCAACTTTGTGTGGTCGAGCACATATTGCTGCCTTCTCCTCTTCAACACAAGAATAAGTCACAAAACCAAAGCCCCTGGAGCATTTTGTTTGGCTGTCATTACCACACAATCTGTGAGTGTGCGCCATTTCTCAAAATGTTCTCTTAAACTATCACCTATAGTTTCGAAGCTCAGACCATCAATAAATAGCTTCCTCAATTGCTTTGGTTCCTTTTGTTCATCCCTGACCCTTTGGCTTCAGCTGCAGGCCATTGATTATTAACTTTAAAACTTTTGCGTTAATTCTTGTCTTCTTACCCTTCAAGATTGTGTGTGAAAATTGCCTAGAGTGTAGGTTGGATTTATTTCCCTTCAGAGAAGTTATCTTGTGTGCTGCTTTATCTTCTTCTTTTAATATTTCCATAAAGCTACTAAAAATAATAACATGTTGCTTCAACATCCCCCTTTAGTTCTCTTATTGAAAGATTGTATTTAAAGCTTGTTGGGGATAATATTGCCTATCCTTTATTAAATTCAATATTTTAAAAAAATTTAGAACACTGTATACAGATTTATTTTATTGTTTTTTGAATGGAAAACCTGATCTGAGTACTCTAACCTGTCTTTACCAGAAACTGGAAATGGAGTTGAAGTCTGAAATGAAGATAAATAGAAGAACTATATTCATGTAACAATTAATAAATACATACTCTAAAGATTTCTTATCATAAAATCAAACGAGTAAAATTTTCTCAGATCGTGTAACCATCTGAGAAATGGTTATGTCAAGCACACTCTAGAGTGACTCTTAACAAGTCATATTGAGAGTCTTTAAATAAGCCCTTTTTCTTGATTACGGGCATATTGGTAACTTGAGTCTTGTCAATAGACTATAAACACCCATTAGATTGTCAGTAGTGACCACACAACATAACACATTTGTGTTACGTTTTAGCAGTTTATAATGAGAGATTCTCTTGCTGGTTTTGAAGAAGTTAGCGGCTTTGTTCTGAAGACCTGTTAGCACAGCTGAAAGCAAGTAAGAAAATAGGGATTTCAGTACTACAGCCTAAATAAATTGGATGCTGTCACCATTGTGAGAGAGCTTAGGAGAGGGCTTCAGGCCCCAGAAAGGAAGGCAGCCTATCTGACTCTTTGACTGTAATCTTGGAAGACCCATATCAAGGGTAAGTCACTGGAAAAATCCTGACCCAAGTAAACTGTGGGGTAATAAACATATGCTATTTTAAATTGTGTAGGAGTAAAAGGAATGTGATGAGTTTCCTCACCCATTTTAAAGATGGCGGCCAATATTTCTATAACTAAAGACAGATTAATAAGAGAAAAACATAATAAAATTTATTTATTCAAAGTTTTATGTCATACAGAGGCCTTCAGTCTGAAGACTCAATGATCAAAGAAAACTATTTTTACTATTAAATTCGATGAAGAATGAGCAGCCATGCAGAACTGTATTTGGACAAAAGAGTGTGATTTAATTGTACCAGACTAAGGAGGTCACTTGGCAAAGTCTAACTGTTCAGATTCCCCATGGACTCTCTGTATAACAGTTCTTCTTCCTGGGTATGGGGCAGGAGCCTCTCTGAAATGAGGGTCTGATGACACACATCAGACAAAATAGGTCAAATAATTTCTTTATGGTCAACTACTACACAAAAAGCAGTGGAAGGGTAGAGTAGTATTTTTGTTTCTAAGATATGCATTGATAAAGAGAAATTCAGGTGCCTAGGTATCCCTTTGGGATTACTCTAGTGTGGAAAAGACAGGCAGGAAACAGGAGGGAGGGAAAAGAGCAGAAATGTTCTGAAACCCTTCTGATGTCCTTCAGTTTAAAATAGCATGTTAAAGTGCCGCACTTTAAGCTGTTGTTTTCTGAGGCCCAATAGCTGCCAAGTTTGTGGTAAATTGTTAGATAGCAAACAAAACTTGTATAATATACTCTTGGAAAATGGGATTATATTTTAACTTCATGTATAGATATTTCATATATATACTTCACATGTATATTTCATATATATAAATGTTTTAAACAAAAATAACTATATTATAATGTTCTTTTCTTTCTCCTTTATATTTGTCTATATTTTATTTCTTTGTTTTATTTGCCTTTTGCTGAGTATTTCCCTATCTCCTCTTCTACTTCATTCTTCTTCTTTTAGTGTAGTGGTGTTTTTTGTTTGTTTGTTTGTTTGTTTTTACCAAAAATTGACCATATTTCTATAAGTCATACAAGAAACTTCAAAAATTAAGCTAGGGTCAGTTTGACTAGTATTCATTGAGTGCTTACTGTTTATATACCAAGCCCAATGCTAGGCCTTTCTCAAGTATATAAGCCTGACTTCCTCCCCACAAAATAACCAATTTCCATAATCATTAAATCTTACTTTTACAGCTCTTTATTTCTTAATTTTTGAGCCTGTCCTTGACAGTAGGGCCTTGCAAAAAAAAAAAAAAAGTAAGGCCTTGCATATGGAAAGCTGTTCTCCACCAATGAGTTACACCCCCAACCCCCTACACATTTTTATTGGTATGTACTAGTAATACAGAGTAATGAGATTCATTCTGGTATATTGGTACCCGGTTAGGAAATATTATGTTTTGGGGGAATATGCCAAGGAGTACATACCCCCCGTTTTTTTGGCCTATTTTTTTTAATGTTATAGCATCTGCTGCCAGTGGATGCTATAACATTAAAGGGAAAAGTGCTTTTACACATTTACTGATAGAGATATAAATTGCTCCAGACTTTCTTGTAAACAAGCTTGCAGCATGTATTGAACATTTTAAATATACATATTCCTCAACCCAGCAATCCCAAAGACTCTATTCCATAGAAGTAAAATCATCATAATCACATATATAAAAGAATGTTTATTATAATAGTAAAAAATTCTGGTAACAAAGTAAATATTCATCAATATGGAAGAGACTTACTAAATTGTAGTATGTCATCACTATTACACAGCCATTAAAAAGAAAGAAATAATAGCTGTAAAATAGGTTTTACATCAGAGATTGTTTACGGAGAAAAGTGAGATGCAGAGAATACATATGATTCCATTTGTTTAAAGCAAATTGGCCACCAAAGAAATCTCATATGACAGTGTGCTAAGAAATTTAAAAGTGATTTATGTATCTACAGACTTGTAGACTGCTCATGACACATTGAATTAGAAAAAGCAAGTTGCAGAGTAATATGTAAAATAAGACAAATAAACCCCCTTATGTAGTAACTGTGTATATATACCTGAATGAACAATTAGAAAGATACATATCAGGGAGGTAGGCATGAAGGAGTATGATGAAAGATGAATGGTTTTTGCCATTATATATGTTATTAGCTTTTTTTATTCTTTTAATACTAAATTGTATTACTCTTCATTTTTATCACTCTTCTAATTTGAAAGACATCAAATTATCCCTAAGGTTTATTTTTTCTTCAGCACTTTTCACTAATACTCCATATATTTTACTTGTTTGTTCCCCTCAACTGGAATATAAACCACAATAGGAAGGCTTGTGTCTGTTCACTGTTGACTGCCAGCACCTAAAACTTTCCGTATATAGTAGGCACTCAAATACGGGGGACGGGGGCGGGGAAGGAAAGGAGCCCATTAGCAGAGTTGAGACACTCCTTTTCTCCCTCGTGCTATCGTGCTGTGTTCAGTCCCTAGCAAGGCAGGACTGGAACTATGCAACATGAAGAGGACACTGCAGTGGGCATTCTGTTCCCTTGGGCACCTGCAAGTTTCAAATTCTTCCCAACCAGGGCACAGACCTCAAACTTAGGATCACAGCCACAGGTCTAAATGCATTCGAGTGTTACTTGGGGACCAACAAGGATTTTTAACTTTGTTTTTGATGATTATGACAGATATAGAATTTTGAAATAAAGAGGCTGATGATAAGCAACAAATATTTGAGTTTCTTCTACATGGAAAAGCACCAGGCGAAGTGCTGAGGGGAATGTAAGAAAAACAAATCTGCTCCCTGCTTCAAGGAGCTAATAAAGACAAGAAGATACAGTAAGTCTCTGACTTATGAACATTTGAGTTGCAAACTTTCACAGATGGGACTGAACCTCACATTAGGATCATTCATAGATGAGAACAAATTGCAGGAGTAACTCACATGTTTGCTGGCCACTGTCACAGTTGTGCTGTTGTGTGCTCACTGTACAGTGTGACAGTGTACAGTAAGTAATAGTACAGTGCTCATTTTAAGGTAACTATAGCAGTAAAATAGTTTATTTACAGTACTTTTGTGTTTGGTTTTTTTTATGTTTTACATTGTATATGTGTCTCAAAGGTGTGTAAACTTTGTCAGACTTAATAGTCACATCGAATTAAATTAAATTCTGCACAGCAAAGAAAACCATCATCAGAGTGAAGAGACAATTTATAGAATGGGATATTTTTTTCATCTACTCCCCAGACAGACTATTAATTTCTAGAATATATAAAGAACTCAAAAAAGAAGACTCCCCAAATTAAAGATCCAATTAAAAAATGGGCATCTGAAATGAATAGACACCTCACAGATGAAGAAATACAAATAGCAAATAAATGCATAAAAAAAAAGTCCAACATCACTGGCTATTCTAGAAATGCAAATTTAAACAATCCTGAGATTCTGTCTCACTCCAGAAAGAATGGCTATCATCAAGAAATCAACGAATAACAAGTGTTATTTAGGCTAACGGGAAGAAGGACCCTTTTTTCATTGTTGGAGAGAGAGAAAACTGATAATGAACTATGGAAATCAGTGTGGAGATTCCTCAAAAAACTAAAAATATAAATTCCATTTGACCCAGCTATTCCCCTTCTAGGTATCTTCGAAAAAGAGTTAAGAACATTATACCACAGTGATGAATGCATACCCATGTGTATAGCAGCACAATTCATAATAGATAAATCTTGGAAACAGCCCATATACCCATCAACAGATGAATGGATAAAGGAAGTGTGGTATTTATTCACAGTGGAGTAGCTCTGCTCTAAAGGATGATAAACATGAGTTATTTGTAAGAACATGGATGCAATAAGACACCATGATGTTAAGTGAAATAAAATAGACACGCAAGCTACAATATCACATAGTTTCACTTACATGAAAAATTTAATATATAAAATAAGAAATAATAAGAAGTTAATGGGAAAAAAGAGAGAGGAAAAAGGTTATTGTAATCTATCATGGACAATATATCTAAAAGTGTACCTTGACTTAGTACAATTATCTTATGTGTTTTACGTGGGGTTATTTGCCTATTAAGTCTGAGGGTCAATCTGTATATGTGATAATTAATTTTATAAAGTCTTAAAAGATAAGTGAATCTGATGCTGTCAAAAAAATGGGGTGGAGGGAAGAGGAAAAAAGGAATTGAGATGTGTTATGTACATGTACCAATTCCCTACAATGACTATAACCATTATATACTTACTGCAAATATATACTAATAAAAGTTTTAAAAGTTCCAAAAAAAATAAAATTCTTATTCACATATTTCATTCATTTTTCTATGGAATGATGTTTTCCTACTGAATTTTTTTTTAGAGTTCTTTTATATTTTTTTTAGTTCTTTTAAAAAGAGATATTAATCATTTGTCATTGGCGCTTTTTCCATTGCCACATCAAATATACTCTTCCAAATACACACTTTATTTTTATCTTTGTGTAAACATTTTACACAGATATTTCAATTTTTACATACTTAAATATGTCTGGATTTTTTTGAAGATTCTGAATTCTAATATTGATTAAGAAATCGCCCCACTATCTCTCCTGTTAAATTTGTAAGTATTATGTTTGTTATTAATGATATTTAGATCTAGACTACATTGTATAATTTATTTAAATGTATCATATTTAATAAAATCTTCACTACAAAGATAAATAACAAGATTCAGAATCATTGTGCAAGTAATATTGCTACAAATAAAACTTTATTGCCTCATTTTATTTTATTCAAGGACATTATTAGGAATGGATATTATAAGCTTTTTTTTAATTTTTTTTTTTTTACTTTTTTACCAAGAACATGAATTGGGCCATTATATGCATAATGATCACATTTATCGTGGTTATTTTGTACCTGTACATGATGTATCTTGGTTCCCTCCCTTCACCACTCCTCCCCTCTCTTCCCCCCCTTTCTTATTTACAACAGGTTTATTTACATTTTTCCATTTTTTCCTTTTATCCTTTCTTTTCCTTTCCCCTTCCTTCTTGTCCCACTTCTTCCTTTCTAGATCTCCTCTCTTTTTAATATTATCTTTCTTTTACCTAATACCTATTATACCTCTTTGTCCTTATTTACACTTATGGTTTCTCATATCAGAGAAACAATTTGATGTGTACTCATGAGTTACTGATTTATTTCACTTAAGAGTATGTTCTCAAATTGCATCCATTTACCTACAAATAACTCTAGTTTATCCTTTTTTTAAGGCAGAGTAATATTCCATTGTGTAGAAAAACCACATCTTCTTTAGCCAAGGAATGGATATTACATGTTTTCGCAAATATTATGAAAATATGAATGTATTCATATATCTATACATCTATACGCAAAGTGTGCCAAAGACATATACACAACTCAGGAAAAGAAAAATAGTATGGCATTTTTTTTCAATAGATGGTGGTACCTCCTATGGGGGACCCTAGAGGATGTTGTACATCACACAAAACCCACTACACCGCCTGACATTAGAGACGAAACTGAAAATGCAGGTGCAGCAGTCTTAGTGCCCAAGTCTACCCAAGCAGCAGTTCGCTGTACTAAATGCCTAGAAGCTAATGTCCACTGCTCTGAGCACCTCTTCCAATTACAGAGGTCAAAGGTAACTTGCATTAATCTCATGACATCTCCATAAATTTAGTATTAAAATATTAATATGAGTTTTTCTTTTCCAGAAGTGCATAAAGATTTTTATAGTGGATTCTGTATACATCTGAGAGCACATAAGTATTTAACTTTTTACTGGACCTTAGTAGAAACTGAACACTTAGTCTTGGGCCGAGAATTTATCATGCAACTTGAGTTATCCATTGTGAACTGCATGTTGCCTGATACACTAAGCAATAATTTTGAGCATAAAATGAGAAAGTGTTACCTAGGGAAAACCTAAGCAAGCCCTCTGGCTACTCTTGCTATTTAGTCACCTGAAAACCACTAATTTTGGAGTCCTTGTGAGTGTGCAATATATTATTAGTTTCTAACTAGCTTCACTATAAGGTGACACCTCTGACTTGTGGCTTATGGGACCAGCTGTCGGGGGGTGTTTCTCAGGGACCTGAAGGTCACTTACGCTGAAAACACCAACCTTCGCTGGAGCCTGCAGAAATCTGCTGGTTGACTACAGCAGAAGACAAAATTCAGCATCGCTGTCTTCATATTCTGACACCTTTGCCGGCTTCAGCCTTGGATCAGATTCTACTTCAATCTGAATGTAGACATGCTGGTCACTTAAAAACGCTTATTAGTCCAATGCGGTGCCACGTACCTAAAAGTGCACCTTGACTTAGTACAACTGTCTTACGTTTTCATGTGATCTTGGGCCTATTAGTCTGGTTTTCAATCTTATTCTGGTAATTAATGTTACGAGGTCCTGTGAGATAAGTAAATGGATCTGACGCTGGAAAAATAAAAGGGGCTGGAGGGAAAGGGCTAAACAGGATTGAAAGGTGTTATATACTTGTACCCATTCCTTCCATCGCATGTAATCATTAGGTGCTGCAAACATGTACTAACAAAGGTTAAAAAAAAAAAAAAAAAATTTTTTCCAAAATTTTA
>QZML01004306.1:6761-22881 GCA_016801275.1 Hystrix brachyura
TTATTTCCTTGTGTCTTTGCCTGTCTCACTAGACTAGACTGTCAGCCTCAGACTCCCAGAAGCTTACTTTGTTTACCAGTAGCAAGAAAAAAAAATCAGATGGCGCAGAACTGATTCTGGGCATTTAAAATGCTCCGAGTCAGCGTAAATCAAATCTCAGATTTGTTCACAGCTGAACTTTTGAACTGAGCTGCAGACATGATCCCCACTGTCCACTCACGGTTGACCTTCAGTATGGGCCAAACTCACAGTTTCCAGCAATGCTGTTGACTTTTACTGACCTGTACAAGGGACACCTTTCCCCAAACTAACTGAAAACTGACTGTGTCCATATCCCTACCCCCTCTTCCCATGTTTTTTACAAGACAACTTTACTTTTGGCAGCACCAGCCAGAATTCTTAAGAGGTGATGTAATTTCCAACCCGGTAGCTGGTTAAATGTGTCAATGCAGCCAGCACACATTTGGATGCAGCCAGCACACATTTGGATGTAGCCAGTACCCATTTGGGCAATGCAGCTCAGAGGTGTAGCGGTGGGTCTCTCTCAGATCTTATTGGCCTCCCAACTCCAGTTTAAGTGCCCTGAACCAATGCAACTCTATTTTGATTTCTTTCTGTGACACAGCTTTATAGAGATATAATTTATATATTATAAAATTCACTTACTGAAGAAGAAAAGGGAGATAGAGGAAGGGGCTGGGGTCCCAGGACTTCAAGGGGGCATCCCCAGTGACTTAACTTCCTTCCGGGAGGACTCACCTCCTAAAGGTTCCACCATTTCCCAGTAACATCCCAGACTGGTGACCAAGCCTTTAGCATATGGGCCTGCGGGGTCATTTAAGATAGAAACGGTAACATATATCTCATTTTCCTACCTCCTGAATGGAACTAATTATTGAGGCTAATTCCCGTCAGTCCTGTTTCTTTATCTTGCTTGTAGGGTTTAGAAAACTGGTATTTGTAATTCATGGCTCGGATTTAAGTGGAGTCAAACTGAGCCTCTCATTTCTGAATATCTTTGCATCCTGCACAGATCCTGTCTTTGGGCTTCATGCTGGCCCTGGCTGGGACTGCTTGTTCCTCTCTTCTAGTGAGTGGGTAAGTACATTTCATCTGAAGTTGGGAAAGTGAGCCACCTACAAGTGGCACCCAGTAATTCAGTTCATCAGTTGTCTCTGGCTCTCTGCTTCCCAGGCACACAAAATCACTTGCCTTTCCTCAACTTTTTGAAAGGTTGGCTTGGCTATTGCATGCTCGTGGTTCAGCCAGGGTTCATTCTCAGCTTGACCACCATGGAACATACTGAATTCTATAACTGAGATTATTGAATGTTAGTGTGGTAGTTAATTTTATGTGTTGACTTGGCTAGGCCACAATATGTTGTTTGTAGTACAACACCAGTGTAGATGTTCCTCTAAAGGTACTTTTTAGCTTGGATTAGTAGTTGAATCAGTGTACTTTGATTGAAGCTGATCCTCCACCCCACTGTGAGTGAGTCTCATCTAGGCAGGTGGAACCTTCAGAGAAAAGACTGGCAGAAAGACTGGTATCCCCTGAAGAGGGACTTCAGCCAGTACACTGCCTTCGGTCTGAGCACCACCATCAGTTCTTTCTGGGGCCTTCATCTGGCTCACATGACCTGCAGGATTTGAACTTTGCAGGCCCCACACAATCACGTGAGCGAGGTGCTTACAATGTACTTATTTACCTACCTATCTGTTGGTATATCTACACACACACACGCACATGCACACGCACACTCACACACACACTGTGGTTCCGTTTCTTTGGAGAGCATGACTTCTAGCATTGTCACTTAGGAACGAAATAGAAGTCTTTAAATCTTGATATAAATGTAGAACGTTATATCAAGCTGGAGCCATCTAAGACTAGAAACATTTGATTATTACCAGCATGTAGTATTTAAAGAGGGATCTAATAGTGAAAGTGAATTTTTATAAGATTTTTTTAAAAAAATCAAAACTGGTCAAAACAACATCCATAATGTAAAGACTTAAAGTTGAGTTATCTTGGTGTTACGTGGACTTTGAACATAGTTCATTTCCAATCTGCTTTTGTATTGTTCCTCTTCTACCTACAATTACAGAAACATGGATAACAAAAATGAAACACAATGGGAAGGAAGTATACGAAAAATTATACTCTCATCTGAATGTAAGCACATTTTGTTATAGGTCCAGTAGGAATATTTGACCAGGAAATTTTGAGTCAACAGTTTCTTAATTCTTTGTTTAATCCTCTTACAATTAAACCTACTGTGACTAGGAGGAGTAATTCAGGCAAAAAAAAAAAAAACAAAACAACTTTTTGTAAAATTACAGAATGAGCTGAGCACAGAGGCACATGCCTATAATCACAGCTACACAGCAGGCAGAGGCAGGGAGACTGCAAGTTTGAAGGAGCCTAGGTAACTCTGAAAAACCATACCCTAAACTAATAGGTAAATAGATAAATAAGACTGGGGATGTAGCCGTGTGGTAGAGTGACCTGGTTTCAATCCCCAGTCCTACAAACAAAATGAAACAAAAGAAAGCAAAAGAAAACACCAAGACATTATGGGATGAACTTCAAGCATGAAATGAAACTGAAAGAATGAATCTCTCCTTAGAGAGAGATGGGGAAATAGCCTCAGGAAAGGAAGCATTTCTTTTTGCTCTGCCAAGGAAAGTAAACATACACACGTCTTGGGAATAAAGCTGTGGGATGTAAATTGTAGAGGAATCAAAGGTTCGCCTCTCCCAGGGCTGCTATGTGCCCCCTAGGGCCAATCTACAACCCAAGTGCCACCAGTGTGTGCATACCCTGGTCCTTGCTATCAGAGAACAACACATTTTGCTGTTTTGAAACTCTGCTTTTTATGTTTTGTTTTGTTTGGAGATGAAGTTTTGCTATGCTGCCCAGACCAGCCTTAAACTCATGGGCTTATGTGATCCTCCTGTCTCAGCCTGCCAGGTAGCTGGAACCATAGGTGCATGGCTCTGTGCCTGGCTCTGCTACTTCTTAACCACATTCAAACCAAACCTGCCCACGACCATCAGTACCTCACGGCGTGGCAGTGGTCACTGCCGAGTGGACTAGCATCACAAAAGCGCTAAAAACAAGACAATGCAATGCAGTCCTGCTGAGCTATGAGGAAGAGCAAACACCGCTGCTAGGCCATACCCACCCAGGCGGCCCAAGCCGCTCCCTGGCCAGGCAGTACCAGGTTCCCACTGTGCCCCCAAGACCTTCGCTGTGTGCTGCTTCCTGTCTACGGCCAGAATTCCAACCAAGTACCAGTTTCCAAAGACCCAAATAACTCTCTAGTGAAATGTCACAAGCCACGTATATATTAGAGGCCGATCACACTATTCCTGTGAAGCATAACCGATCCTCTAATCCAATTCGTGATCTCATCCTCCCTCACCCATCACAGAAGCTCGTCTTTCTTCTAGACTTTCTCCCTGAGGAGTCATGAAGAGGGGACGACAGGACGGGGATGACGATGCTCACTGAGGGGTCACACTGCCACTGAGCTGCAAGAAGCCTGAAGAAGGAGGGAGGAGGGGTGTGATAGAGCGGAGAGAGCGCTATCAGAAAGGCACACATCCTTGCCCCGGAGATGGCAGGGCAGGCCTGGGGAGGGAGCGCCACTGACATCCCATGAGAAACAGCCAGCCAGGGATCACCCACTGCCGTAATGACGGGAGCCCCAACTGCAGAGGCCTCCTCTGTACCCTACAAACGGGAAAGGACCCACGACGTTTCACTGCACCACCAAGCAGAACCCTCCAGGTCCTAGCAACCCAGGGTCCCCGCCCATGTCACCTGCCCCTGGGATCCAGCAGGGCTGAATTCAAGGACCCGCATGCCCACAGCTGACCGTCCCCACAGTGACGGTCCTCCCAGAGGGCCAACACTTCCTCAGTGGAGAGAGATCTCCTCGCCCCGGCGATATCACCTTCCAGATGACTCAGAACGTGTGAGGCACGCTGGGTCACCAGAAGGGCGGCTCGTGAGTCACCGTCACCTGATGGCAGTACAGGCTCTTCCAGGCCCCATCTCCTTCAGGGCCCAGGTGGGAGGCTGGGCTCAGCTGGGGACAGGCTAGCACTGGGGTGTGGACAAGGCAGAGAAAGGTGCCTCCTTGTTTCAAGTCAGGAACATCAAACCTCAAAATTCCCAGAACCTACGTCAACTGAAAAATCCAGAGATCCCCCAAAGTTCTCATACCAAGATAAGCTGGGCTCCTCACACGGCCGGGCACAAGGCTCTGCCACAGGACGACTGGGTCCTGAACAAGCCAGCCCCAGCCCCAGCCCCAAGGCCTCGGCAGCCCAGTGTGGACGGCCAGACGTCCTGCTAGTGAAGCGCATCTGCAGGCGTCCGACCAGCCCGACACCCGGCCACCGTCTCCTGGAACCCATGAGCCCCAAGAAAAAGACGCAGGTGGCAGAACAGAGGGCAGAGACCCCCAACACAGGCTCTGAGGCAGCACAAGCAAGAGAACGAGGCTCAGCAATGAGTCCCAGTCACGTCAACTGGACGCCTCCTCAGCGAGGCACGTGTGCTTGAGGGCTGTGGAGGCCGTGGCCGCTCCCTGGCCCGTCCTCCAGCCGCAGGACCTATTACCTGGTGGGAGCTGCGGGGCAGGCAGCGCTGCTCAGGCCTCCTGCCCTCCTGAGCTCGGCATGCAGCCAGCGATATGCTGGGACTTGCAGGCTGACACCAGGCCTGCAGCTCAGATCGCGGGCGTGTCACTGTGACAGGAAGGTGCAGAAGTCACTCCTGTGGGACTCCTTTTTACTACCAACGGGAGGGTCGATCGAGGAGCCCAGACTCTCCCAGGAACACACGCAGCCACGGCAAGCCAGGTGTCAGGTGCTTCCTGGCCAAGCAGCCCTACGCCACCACACATGGAGGGCAGTCACCGCGGGGTCAGGCTGGTCAGACACCACAGCTAGCCCTTCCTTGCCTAGCAGGGGCTGCCTTCAGCCAAGTGTCACCGACACAGTGCTGCTGTCCCTCTGATGTCGTCTGGCTGGCGCCTGGCTGGTACCTGATCCTGTAGCCTCCTGGGCAGGCCCTTCCTGACCACCACAGCAGTCACATGTTTAGGAAGGTGCCTGGCCGCCCCCAGCTCCAGCCTCCCCTGCCGCAGCCCACGTACTTCTTCCAGGGTCCACACTCGGTGCCAACCGTGGTCACCCAAATACCACCGCTGCAGGGACACAGGACCCTGACAGACATGGGTAGACCCACAGGACCATGGTACCAACCGTGCCCCAGCCACCACGGAGGGTGCTGGGGGCAGCCTAGGAGAGGTGGAGATGTCTGTCATGAACAGGCCATTTTCAGAGCTATGCAGAGACATTCACTGGACTCCAGACCAATGGAAGAAGCCGCCCTTCATCTCAGACAGGGAGAAACTGAGGCACAGACACACAATTCATTCACTGGACTCCAGACCAATGGAAGAAGCTGCCCTTCATCTCAGACAGGGAGAAACTGAGGCACAGACACACAGTCTGCTCAAAGTCACACACTACGGGTAGCTCCCAGCCCCTCTGCCCCAGCACACAGCAGGGTGGTCCATACTGCAAGACAGCTTTGCCCTGCATGGGGGCCACATCACCACAGGGTCACTGGCACCAAGAGCCAGGAGCCCTTCCAGGTGAAATGCCACCTGGGAAAGCAGAGAAGTCACCACAGACTGGCTGCACTGAAACACAGCCAGACTCCGCATCAGGGGATTCAACCAGCCGCAGGTGGAAAGTATCCAAAGTACAAGTGTGCTTGTGGTGAACAAGTTGACTTTTTGGTCACTATTCCCTAAACAATACAACACCTATTTATACAGCATTTACACTGTGTGAGGTGTCAGAAGTCATCTACACATGTCTGGAAGTATACAGGAGGATGTGTGTAGGTTTATGCAAGGCAACCGAGCATCCAGGATTCTGGCATCCACCCCTGCCGAGGAGTGGGCTTCTGGAAATAGTCTCTGCAATACCCAGGGGTGGACGTATGCAGAAAAGCACAAGGCTCTGTCTGCCTCCTTTCCACTCCTGTTAGCCGCCAGCACAGTGCTGAGCCCAGGCTCTGTCCTGAGTCCTCCCGGTCACCTGCAGGCTCTCCGTGTCAGGCCCAGAGGCCCAGCGCTATGAAGGGAGGATGGACTCAGTCCCCATCTCAGATCGTGGGCAGCTGGTCCGTCCAAGAGCTCCCACAGCCACCGCAGGTCCCTGGTTCCTTCCCCACAGGGCGGCTGGTGGTACAGGCCTCGTCTCTCCCCACCCACCTCCCTGGAGCCACTCACCACGGCCACTTCCCAGGCTCACAGGAGACGGCCGAGGACGAACCCTCCCCCGCCCTGGCAGGCGCCTGCTCAGCCTGGGAGGAAGGGTGATGAGTACTTCAGGCAAGCAGCTCCTGTGCTGTGATGGGGAGGACAAGCTGAGGCGGGGGTGCTGTGGCAGAGCACACTGGAAGTGTCCACCGGCAACAGAAGGCTCTGCAGACACTGCAGTCACAGGAGGGACTTACAAGGCAGGATGGACATCACGGAATCTCAGGACCAGAGGAAGTTTCCAGCAACAGTCTCCCAACTTGCATGCCAGAAACAGGCAGCACCTACCTCAGCTTGTCCCATGCAGCCCGGCTGTTTCTCTCCTCCACTGAGCCGCTGGAGCACACCTGTCCCTCTGCACGGCCACCTCACACACATCTGTGCACGGGGCACGGACCCACCAGTCAGCCGGGTTCAATGTCCTGACGTTCACGGGGACAAGTGCTGGGATGCCGCCCTGGTGTCAAGGGCAAACAGGTCACATCCTGCCAGGCAGAGAGGACCCCTAAAAAGTACGGCTCAGGGATGGGGAGTTAGCTCAGTGGCAGAGAGGACCCCTAAAAGGTATGGCTCAGGGATGGGGAGTTGCTTTGCAAGCACAAGGCCCGAGCGGCTCAGGGATGGGGAGTAAAAGGTACGGCTCAGGGATGGGGAGTTAGCTCAGTGGCAGAGAGGACCCCTAAAAGGCACTGCTCAGGGATGGGGAGTTAGCTCAGTGGCAGAGAGGACCCCTAAAAGGTACGGCTCAGGGATGGGGAGTTAGCTCAGTGGCAGAGAGGACCCCTAAAAGGTATGGCTCAGGGATGGGGAGTTGCTTTGCAAGCACAAGGCCCGAGTTTGATCCCCAGCACCAAAAAAAAAAAACAACCCTTAAAATGTATGGCTCCCCAGGGAGGGCAGAGATGGGGCTCAGCCATGCAATCCCACAAGTTCGAGGGGCCACTCGGGGGCCTTTATCTCCGAGGAGGCTACATGGTAAAAACTAATCACCCAGACAAGGCGTGGTGACGCACGCCAATAATTCCAACACTCTGGGGGTCAGAGGCAGGAGTATCGAAAGTTCAAACTCAGCCTGGGCAAATTGGCAATTTAGCAAGACGCTGTCTCAAAATAAAAAATGGGGATGTAGCTCAGTGTGAAGGCCCTGGATTCAACCCTAGTACTGCAACGACAAAATGTTCAGCTCACCCACTGTGTGCCCATCGGCTACAGGTTAAACAGCAGCACAGCACATAACACAAGCCACACACACCGGGCACAGTGATGTTCTTGGCAAGGAGAGATGAACACACTGTATTATTAAATGCAAAGAGGAGATGATCAATCAGCACGTAAGTGCAGGCTTGTTCTTGCAAAAACAGTCCTGAGCGTCAGGTTCTGGGCAGGGCCCGGGTGGCACGGAGCTCCAGGGGGCTCCTGACCCACAGGGCGGCCAGGTGAGCACGGCTGGGTCTCGGAGCTGGGAGCAGCACAGCTGACCAGGATGCCACCGCACACACACACAGCGGAATGACCTCCAGGAGGGACAAGGAAATGCCAGCAGCACTTGGTGCTGGGCAGCAGAATGTTAGCAACAGTTTAAATGTTTTCTTGGCCTTCCCTGTGTCTTCTCATATTTCACTGCAGGTATTTCTTGTTTTTGAAATGGCCTGAATCCCCCTGCAGCACATCCCTGCTGTCCTCAGGACCCCATGTCCCCATCTCCCTCAGCCAGACTGGGATCCACATCTTAAAACCCCCGTATGACCTCAGGTTCGCCTATAGTGTTACCGCTCATGGGACCGTGCCTCAGTTTACCTGCACACCTGCGAATTTCTTCTTAGACTATCCGTTAGTCCCGACAAGACAGCCACAGTTAGACGGCAGGATCTGGGTTTCCAGCTGTGTAGGCCGGCCTAGTTTCTGTCTGTAAGGTGAAGCTGGTGCCCACTGATGTCCAGATTACACTGAACACTACTAGGCATGAAAACATTAACTCCTAATATTCGTAGTAATATTATAATTTACTACCATGGATGACTTGGGTCATTTACCAAGCCTTTAATGAGATCATTTAATCCTTTCAAGAGCAGCCATTTAAAAACCAACTTTCTCAGGCTGGACATTCTGCCCTTTCTCCAGTGACTTTTCCTCTGAAGAGACTGATGGCAGAAAGGAAGTGGCTGTCCCTGGGGCCCAAGGGAACCTGAGCCCACACAGCTCCTGGGGCTCTGGCAGCCGCTGACTCGGTCTGTGGGGCAGCCCCTGGGCACAGGGACAGCCCCCGAGCACAGCACTGCTCACCATGCAGAGCCACTCACTGTACCACTGTGTCTGCAAGCCTTACACGCCAAAGCTCCAAAGGAGAGACCCACAGAGGGTACAACACACAGGTGATGCAGAACCAGCTGCAGAAGCCACAGCCAGGTGGGGCAGCCCCGCAGCCACTCACGCACCGCTGCTGTCACTGAGGCCCGTCTCTCGGCAGCTCCAGCCTCCAGCCACCAGCCACCGGGGAGCAGGTCCTGGGCACGGGCCGGAATGCTGCCCACGCCGCCTCGCCAGCAGCCACCCACAGACGCTGGCCCCTTTAGACACCCGCATTCACTGGACTGTCACTTCACTGATTAACTCTAAAGTACTCAGTAACTGCTGCCTAGGAGCTGGCTGTGTATCAAACCAAAGGCCCTCTCTAGCCAGGCGTGGTGGCACACGTCTGCAGTCCAGCTACTCGGGAGGCCGAGTGAGCAAGACAGTTTGAGTCCACAAGTTCAACACCAGCCTGGACAACATGGTGAGACACCATCTCATGAGATCAAAAGGTTCTCTTCGATCTTGGCTGCTGCACCTCGGACAAACTGAAGATCCGTTAGGACCCACAGACGGAAAGGACACAGGGAAGAACCATCGGTCTGCCATGCCGTGCTTTACCTCTGCCTCTGCCCAGCATCTACAGAGCGGCCCACCAGGTGCCGCCCTGTGCCAGGCGCTGTCCCTGCTCAGTACAGAGGTCTCAGGGACACATGGATGAATGACCTCACACGAGGACGCAGATGCAAACTGTGCACAAGTTTTGCACAAATGTCACAAGGTGCGCTGAGAGCCAGTCGGGCACTGCTCAGACGGCGGACAGCAGCGGCACCGACCAGCCAGCGCCTGCTCTGCTGGGCTCACACCCGGACCGCTAGGGGCCTTGGGGCCGAGGCTGAGGGCACGAGGCTGACAACTGGTGATGACGGTGCAGGACGGCGAGCACCACGCAGTGAGAGCAGAAGCCCCGGTGCAGCAGGCAGGCCGGGAGCCTGTCCAGCGCCCTCTCCCAGCAGCAGCGGCCAGGGCGGGGGCACAACCTCTGGGGACCAGCAGGTCCTGAGCACAGAAAGGGACTTGGTGCCGCAGGAGAATGGTGTTTAATAACCATGTGAAAATGGCCCAGCTGTCCACACTGAAGCTTTAGTTTAAAACAGAACGAGCTACCTCACACCCAGCAGGGTGGCCACTAACAGGAAAACAGAAAAACCATGTTGATGAGGAAGGGAGAAACTGAAACTCTTGTACACTGCTGGTCAGAATGCAAAAGTGTGACCACCGCAGAGAAGGTACAGAAGGTCCTCAAAAAATTAAACACGGAATTACCACAGGATGAGGCCATTCCTTTCTGGCTGTGTACACAAAGAGGAAGCAGGGGATTCACATCTGCACACCCACAGGCACGGTGGTGTCACCACAGGACTCACCTTTACATGGGTGACCCAAGGGCCCTGAAGCTCAGAAGGGACCACACATGTCACCAGGCAGCCCAGAGGGGTCCTCACAGGCAGGGAATGTGCTGCCCGAATGCTCCAGCCCATGGCTGCTGGGCACCATGACACGTGTGCACCACGTTGCCTTCTGAGCCCAGGAATGCGTCCTGGACAGGGCTTCAGACCAGCAGCCTGGCCAGATCTGGCTACTGCCCCCACCCTGGCCTGTGCCGAGTGTCCCTCCCACACCCAGTGGAGAGGCCCCTTGTCCCTGTGTCTTGCTACGCACCAGGTATGACAGAAGTGATGGCTGTCTGCCCTAGAGCAGAGCAGGGAAGACTCAGGGCAAAGGTGGGAGGGCTACAGGACTCGGCTGGACAGGCACACATGTCCTTCCCCCACCAGACACAGGCATGGGAGTGCCAGGGATCCTGTCTCTCCTGGGTCTCCATGTGGGTGTCAGCCCAGAGCCCCACTTAGCGGCATGTGATGAGCTCAAGACCCTGCCATGCAAGGACAGGGGTCACACACATCCGATAGCGTGGTCGGAGTGCCTGCACCTGTTTATGCCCAAGACCAGCAGGGACACGCGACAAAGGGACTGAGCACCCAGAGACAGCTGGGAGATTGCGTCCTCCCAGCTCTGGGCTCCACAGCTGCCCCAACCCCTGCATACATGCGAGCAATGGAGGGAGCGGGGCATGGTCCAGGTTGAGGCAGGCTGCAGGAACTTCTAGAAGGAAGGATGTGGTCCCAGGCCAAGACTCACTCTCCCCACCAAGATCTGCTGCCACCAACTCCAGGATGGGGTTGACCAGGATGCATGTGTACGTGTGTGTTTGTGTGTGCAGGTGTGTGACGCATGGTGTGTATGTACAGTTTATGTCTGTATGTGTGCTGTTTGTGAGGTATGAGCGTAAGCTTGTGTATGGGTGTGTATGTGATGTATGTTTGTGTAGTACGTGTGTTTTATATGTGTACAGCATGTTTGTGATGTATGTATGTACGTGTCTGTATGTGTGCTGTTTGTGAGGTATGAGCGTAAGCTTCTATATGGGTGTGTATGTGATGTATGTTTGTGTAGTACATGTGTTTTATATGTGTACAGCATGTTTGTGATGTATGTATGTACGTGCATGTGTGGCATGTGTGGTACAGATGTGGTACGTGTGGTGCACATGGTAGATGTGTAGATGGGTGTGTACACGTGTGGTGTGTGTGTGGTATGTGGTCTGTGTGTGCACTGCATGTGTGTTCTGAAATAAAGCATGACATGATGGCCGTGGAGAGTGCCAGGCAGTGCTGGCCATGGGTCTGACTGTGGCCGGTACCTGGGGGGGGCACTCATTGGGGGAGGCACCCATCTTCTTCAGGCTGGCTTTTTCTTACTTTATATGAAAACAGTGTTTATTCAAAAAAAAAAATTTGTAGCTGGTAAGTTCTTCCTTTAAATGCAAATAAAATTGCATAGAAATTTTTAATAACCAGGATTTTAGTTAGGAATCAAATATACGGAGAAGCAAAGAAGGGGGAACCCACCTAGAAGGCAGATCCAAGTGCCAGCACCTCAGACACAGAGCAATTCTGTAAAGTGGGAAAGCGACTCTGACCACCTCGGCTCCTCAGATTACTCTGGTGCCCATGTCTGTGCACAGTGCTTCCCTAGACAAGGGCCTTGACTGCACTTTCAGGGTGTCTCCTGGGAGGAGAGAGGAAGGTATTCTCCTTCCATTTAACTCACAAACTGTCTAGTCAAAGAAACATGTGACGCTACACAAAAGCACATCTGGTGGAAATCACGGCAACAAACGCCGATGGGACATGCCTGGCTCTTGCTGGCAGCAGCTGGTAGCGGGTCGAGGGACGGAGGCAGGAATCTCGCAGGCTCCCCAGGGTCTGCTCCGGAGGCTGCCGCAGTGCCGCAGCATTTGCAGCAGAATTCAAGGCATCTCCAAAATCACTACCAGCAAGGCTTGGCTCCCCCTACTTTAAACTTTAAGTTTTTAACCTTTTCTTCAAATGATTTGAAAGCCGAGTTTCTTTACAGTGATGACAAAGCCAACGGATGAAAAGGCGGCTGAAGACTTCTGTCCAGTCTGAGGTGGGGTTTCAGGGGTCTTCCTCTGCAGGGACGTGGCCGTCACACCCTGCCACCCTTCGGCAGCGTCCTGATGTTGCTCCTGTAGTGAACCGATCCACGTTTCTGCTTCCTCTCTGCTGGATGCTGCTAACCTGAGGAGTGTGGATCTCCTCTTCCACCTCGGCCAGCTCTCTTCCCAGCCTGTCTTGCTCCTCCTCTGAGGGTCTTGGGGGTGTGGAGTGAGGCTACAGCATCCTCTCCTTCCTCAAACACTGGGTCTGTCCTTGGCAAACCCTGCTCCCTGTGGTCCACATCTCCAACCCAGCTGCATCCTCGGGCCCCGCCGCCATTGCCTGAGCCCCGCCCCACCCTCATCTCACCCTTTTTTTTGTCATAATAAAGTTTATTAAGAAAACAGGCCGGTGTGGGGATATAGGGACAGGCAAATATGTGTGAGCTGGGCAGCTCAGGTGAAGCAGTGAGGCTTCCTCACACTGACCTCGCACTCCCTGAGGGCAGGGGTCTAGTCCTCTATGGTCAGAGCGTACTTGCAGTCCCTGCTCTTGCTCCGGGAGCTGCCAGGCTGTGCCCTTCGTTTTGCAGTGCTGTAGGGCATCACTGGCAATATCTGAGACCAATTTCTGGGCAGCCAGGAGGATGAGCTGAAGTATACGAGAGTCTGAAGCTTCAAAGCCAGCATGCCTGAGGCAGTAACCAGTCATCTGGGACCCTGGGGCATACAACGTCCTCGGGCCCCGCCGCCATTGCCTGAGCCCCGCCCCACCTTCATCTCACCCTTTTTTTGTCATAATAAAGTTTATTAAGAAAACAGGCCGGTGTGGGGATATAGGGACAGGCAAATATGTGTGAGCTGGGCAGCTCAGGTGAAGCAGTGAGGCTTCCTCACACTGACCTCGCACTCCCTGAGGGCAGGGGTCTAGTCCTCTATGGTCAGAGCGTACTTGCAGTCCCTGCTCTTGCTCCGGGAGCTGCCAGGCTGTGCCCTTCGTTTTGCAGTGCTGTAGGGCATCACTGGCAATATCTGAGACCAATTTCTGGGCAGCCAGGAGGATGAGCTGAAGTATACGAGAGTCTGAAGCTGATACGTGAGTCTGAGGCTTCAAAGCCAGCACGCCTGAGGCAGTAACCAGTCATCTGGGACCCTGGGGCATACAACCCCCCAGCTGCACCATGAGGTCCACTAGAGGCATGCTGGACACCAGGCTTCACGTCTCAGATGGTCATGCCCCACAGCACGGAGACCCCATTAGACACTGCCACCTCTGGGGGTGCTGTACTGCCCACTGACACCAGGGCCACCCTGCGCCACTCAGCCAGCTCCCTGGCTGCGTACCGCAGGTCCCATGTGCTGCCACAGCTTCAGCCCCAGGCCCCCTGGCTGTCCCTGCCATGGAGGAGCCCTAGGAAACCAAGACCCCAGCTCCAGGCCAGGCCCCCTGCTGTTCTGACCGGCAAGAACAATGAGGAGAGGCTCTAACCCCACAGCTACAGCACAGAGTTCCAGGGAAGGTCTCCTACAAGCCAGAAAAACCCAGCCACACAGGAAAAGGCCATGGTGGCCTTGGGAACAAAGATCCAACCTGCAGCTACAAGGATGTACCACTGCATCTTGAAATCCTTTCCGAATCCTCCAGAAATACATCGGAAGAGATGCCTGGTTCCAAGGACAGCCAGGTGCGTCCGCCCAGGGTGACACCCAGGGAGGTGGCCGGAGAGACCAGGGAAGCACAGGGCAGCCGGGCTCTGGTCCCCACGGTCCAAGCCTCCGCCGGCCAGGATCCACTCTCACAACTGGGAGAAGACAGACAACAGAACTCGGGCCCCTTCTCCCACAGAAAGAGGTTCAGGGAGATCACAGTCCCACCCATACTCAACAGTACTAGGCCACCACGTCCTGAGCACCCTTCACCTGAAGCTACTGCCCAAGAGCCCCGATGAGTGGCCAGGCTACAGGCACCCTGTACGCATGGCGCTAGGCCTGTCCCGCTTCCCAGGTATGCCCAAGGGTTTACACGAGGAAAAGGTTTCTGTCAAGCCCTGACCACGCCTCTCCGTTCTGCAGGCCCTGAACTTGCAATCCTCCTGCCTCAGTCTACCAAGTAGCTGTTTGTACTGGTGTGCACCACTGTGCTGGGCTCCTGGCCTAACCACTTTTGCCTGCACCTGCCCCGGCACAGAGGTTTCCCTGTCAGTGGAATTGCAGCTGCTAAAGCCCCACCAGGCTCCCCTTCTTCCTGGCTCCCCTCGCCCTTCTTCACCCTTAGACCACTTATCTGCCAGCCACAGTGCTTCCCTGCTGCCCGCCACAACCCTGCAGTGCTGACATCCACACGGCGCCAGGCGAGCTTGCCCTGGACGGCGGCGGCGGCAGCATGTGGGCACGTGCCCTGCCAGTCCCGCAGGAGACTCGCGCCCACACGGCCCACTTGGCACACCACTTCACACCTCAGTGAGGGGCTGTACACCCTGTCTCCCTACATGGCTGGGAAGCTCCTTCGAGACCAAACCATGTCTCCAGGGAGCCATATTGGGGTCTTGGGGCTCCTGTGAACAACGACCCCAAACTCTGTGGCTCAAGGCAACACAGATACATCTCATCTTATAGTCCCAGATGTCAGATGTCTGGTGAGGAGCTCTAAGGAGGAACACATTTCCCGGCCTCTTCCAGTCTGATGGCTGCCTGCAAGCCTGGGCACCTGGCCCCTCCCTCCCGAGGCCAGGCTGGGACCTGAACACACACTCAAGTGGGGAACACCAACAACAGAAAAGCTCTCCGCCCTTTTCCTTTCTGCCTCAAAGCAAGGCATAAACGTCCAAGAAGGCATCTTCCTAGACAATCCCAGCTCACCATACATTTCCTGATCACTTCCACACAATTTGCCACCTCTGGAAGTCCAAACCCCACCTTCGTCTGCTCACTTCTCTTCGATTTATCACTCTTTGTTTAATCGCTCTTCCTGGTGACATCTGTATTTTCTTTTCTGTGAAGCGACCGTGCACATAAAAATATTACAGTCTGTCTGCCTGTTCTCCTGCTAATCTGTCTTATGTCAGTTTAATTCACAGGCCCCAGTAACAGAACCCAAGAGGGTAGAAGAAGAGTTTTCCCTGCGCTGCACCAGCAGTGGAGTACCCTCTTCTCTGCCCTCCTGCCACTACTACATTCTGGGTCTACTTAAATGATCACATCAGCAAAGTCCTCCCTCATGTAATAGAACTCACTCACCAGCTCCAGGGATTAGGACGTGGAAGTCTTGCATGAGACCATTATCCAGCCTCCAGCGTGGACCACACTGGGGAAGGGGGGGGCGGGACAGCTAAGCTATGGTGATGACAGGGGGCCGAAGTCCTGTTACCAGAGACAGCTAAATTAGACAGAAACTAACAGGCAGTCAGAGAGGGGTCAGGCCCTGGAGGGAGGAAGTACAAAAGACGAAGACATCAGATTTGTGGCTAGAGGTGAATCTGAAGAGAGCTGGGCCTCAAGATGGAGATCCAACAGCCAGGCCTGCAGGCCTCCCTGGAGATAAACAGCCTGTGAGATTATACTGTGACCAGCACCACCACCTGGCCCAGAGAGCCTACACAGGTCTCAGACGTATCCAGACCCACACTGCCATCCCTTTCCACTACCCTTGCTACGGGACTCTTTTCCTATTGGATCAGTATTAGCTAAGCAGCTATAGCTGTAATCTTATGGGCTGACTGTGGTCTGACCCACGCTGTACTCACAGTGTGATTTTGCTGCATAAATCACCCCTGACAAAGGGCCTTGGTGGCCTTCCATTTGGGACCCCTCCTGCAAATCCAGGAGCTCTTCTTTTTTTACGGAAAGTTCAAAACTTACAAACAGTCCAGTTGCAAACTTTCACTGGTAGGAACGGCTTTCTTTACGGAAAGTTCCCAACTTACAAACAGTCCAGTTGCAAACTTTCACTGGTAGGAACG
>QZML01004325.1:8108-36300 GCA_016801275.1 Hystrix brachyura
GGAGAGCCAGGGCTGTTTGGAGCTTCAGCAAACTGCCCTCCCTTGGGTGGGAGTTGATGTTAATGCAGCTGCAGGGTGGCCAGGGCCAGACACTCAGCTGAGATACCTTGTGACTGAAATGCAGACGTGCTCTGAGCACTTCTTTTCCATTCCTGGACAGAGCAGAGAGGAAGCTCCACCTGGGCCAGGTACTGGATGAGTCCTGAGATTTTTTCCCGGTGCACATAGACACATCACAAGAACTAGGGGATTTAGATCTACCATCTGCATGGATTTCTAGGCACATCCTTGAGGTTGACATTTCTTGGAAGTCGTGCTCAGAAAGCACTAGACTGACACACTTTCCTGGCCTAAGCGGCGCACAGGGAAGTCCATTGGAGCATCATACTTAGGTTCCCTTTAGTGACAGTAGCACACCTCTGAGAAAGGGTGAGGTTTCCAAGGAGGGGAAATGAATACAGGTGAAATGGCTTGCTCGGAAGAGCAACCACGAGGGGGAAACGGAGCTGGACTTCTACTTGAGGAGCTCTGAACTGCATCCATGGGCAAGTCTCTTCAACAAACCTTTCGTAGCATGTCTTCTGAGAGGGAGGACTAATCGAATTTTACTCATGAAATTTCTCTTCTGGCTGATTCACTCTTCCAAGTCCCAAATGCTGCGTAGCGTCGGCCATGTCACAGAGAGCAGTAACAGTAAGGTCAGCATCCCTGAGCACTAGGGCTGGGCTCAAATCTCCTCGGAAATAGCAGCCACCTGCCGTTCGATGTGGGCACAATGCAAGCCGGGCACCGGGCTGGGCACTTTCCTTGCGGGGCACACCTTCCTACAGCCCTCCTGGACAGGCCGGATCAGACTCGCTTCACAGATGCAGAGGAGCAGTTTCACAGTGCTGGGAATTTCCCGTGATTACTGGCTAGTAAGTGGCCGGGCTGGGAGCGGGCATGCCTTCGTCAGTACCATTCATCTAGAACTAGAATACTTTCCCATCTCACAAAAGTCAGAGATTTCAAATACTGAAATGTCAAGTGGACATTTTCCCTTTTACATTTAGCAGAAAAAAATTCTGGAAAAATGTCCGGGAGCCAGGAGAGGAAAGTGTACATGATACCATCAGCAACAGGGGGAGCTGGGGATGGCCAGGAGAGAGCATTTGTCAGCATTCGTGAGAGAGACCTGTATTAACTACTCTCCTGCACTATTACACAGTCCCTAAAAACCACAACTTGGTGGAGACAGGAGTAACGTGCCTCATGGTTTTCAGAGGATTCCTTCCGTGGTTGATGGGCCCCGGGGCACTAATGGCATGGCAGAAAAGCATGCTGGAGGAAGGTTGCTCACCCCAACAACAGCCCGGGAGGAGAGAGAAGAAAGGACAAGTCAGGGAGGGAAATGTACCCTCTAAAGACGAATCCCCAGTTACACACCCCTTCCCACCAGGCCTCAACTCCCACCAGCCCAGTGAGGTATACACTCAGCAATAGGTCAATCCCGGCATGCGTCAGGCACCCCATAATTCACTCACCTACCCAAAGTACCTTTGGGGGGACATTATCGATCTAAACCATAGCAAGTCCATCTGAAATACCAGGTGTGATTGCTCCCAGCCACCTGTCACTCAGGGCTCTTGATCTGCAATTAGCACATAAAGGAAGGAGCTGAGGGAGGCAGGAAGAGGGGAGCAGGGAGCACATGAGTCAGATTGGGAAATCGGGGACTCCTCTCCATCAGCGGGAAGGTACAGTGAGCCATAAATAGGCCAACCCGTTAGAAGGATGGACCAGTGCACACCACACACTCCCTCAGGATCCCGCTGTCTCTTTCTCTCAAGGACAAATTTGGCCTACTGTATCATTCCACATAAGCAGCATCTCTTGCCCACTCTAGTGTCCTAGAGCCCCCTGAGCACAGTCCAGACCTGGGAGATGCCCTGAAGACCACAGGAGATGGTGCTGTATCCTCCGTGCTCAGTGGAGCCCCTCTGAACTCCACTGTGTGAGGGGTGCGCTGGTGACTGATGACTGACAGCCGAGACAGGCCAGAAACGCGCCTGAGCAGTGGAAGGTTGGTCAGCTGCACGGAGGAGGACAGTGGAGGGAAAATGCCGGGGACCAGTGACCTCTGTTCTGTGGATGAAGGGCGGCTATGGACTCGGCATGAGAAGTGACCCGGATGGTGGTCCTGCCCCAGAAGGCCTCTTGGGGTTTCTGAGTTCTTGGCATAGGAGGGCTGGGGGTCATGGCTGTCATTGTGGGCCTCCATTGCCCATGGCTTCTGCCTGGGATGGAGGGTTGGCCCAAACTGGGAACATTTGGATGGTGGATGGAAACCACATAATGGCCCACATTTCCTTGGTAAACTGATTGTTATGGTTTGTGTCGAGATGTGCCCTCAAAGCCTCATGTGGTCATAGGTAGGGGCTTTTCAGCTGTGGCTGGATCTGGAGTACGTGGTGCTGGGATTAAGAGTGTGTGATTACTAATTTAGTCCACTGATTGATTTGGCATAGTTCTGGGTAGGATTAAGGGTGCCCCACCCTGGGTGTGAGTGCTACATGCCTTAAGGGCAGATAGCCTGGATAAAATGTAAGGAATAGAAATAGAGTCGATGCTTGTTGCTTGTAGCTTGCTGCTTGCTGACTTGGTGCCTTCTGCCTCCTGCCTGCCATGAACAGTTTCTCCTCTACAATGCCCCTCTGCTGTGCCACCTTGCCTTGCAGCCATACAACTATGAATTGAAACCTCTACAAACCATAAGCTAAATAAACCTTTCCTCCTTTAACTTTCAGTGTTGGGAATTTTGTCTCAGCAATGAAAAAAGTAACTAAGACACTGGTGTAGATGATTAGAGTACAATTCAGGAAGCATTATACAACCCTGTTAAGAGTATTCACATCTCCAAGATAGTTTGGGGGACCTGGGGAGGAGATACCCACAAGAATTGTCAGTCCCATGGGAATTCTGAAAGGAAATACAGTTAAGGGTTTCTTTGTGGAGGTGGAAAATCCATGTGTGCATGTGCCCCACATTTTGAATCAGCACATGAAACCCTCTGGTCACCTCTCAAATATATCAACAGTCTAATTCCTGTGACCTGTGAATGTGACCTCATATGGCAATTGGGACTTTGCAGATATAATCAATGACAGGAAGGTATGAAGATTTTCACGAACTGTGTGAGTGATCCCAGGTAGAATCACAGGAGTCCTTAAAAGAAGGAAATGGAGAGAGGTTTAGAACAGATAGAGAACAGAAAGACATTGTGTCCACAAAAACAAAACTTAGTGTGATGAAGTTACATTCCCAAGAATGCTCATAGCTTTAGAAGCTGGAAGGAACCAGCCCTGCAGATGTGTTTTTGTTTCTGTTTGTTTTTTTGGTGCTGGCTTTGGAAGCCAGGGCTTCACATATGTTAGGCAAGGGCTCTGCCACTGAGCTCAGTCCCCAGCTCTAGTCCTGTGAATTTTAGCACTATAAGGCTCTATGTCTCTCTGTCTCTGTCTGTTTCTCTTTCTCTCTCTGTCTGTCTCTGTCTGTCTGTCTTTCCAAGTACACACAGAAAAGAGGCAATGTGCATACACAACAAGAAGGTGACTATCAGTAGACAGAGAAACACACCTCTCTTATCCCAGAGAGGGTGTTCAAGTAGTAGATTCCCAGGTTACAAGGCAGCCTGGCCAATTTAGTGACACCCTGTTTCAAAACATTTTTAAAAGGGCTGGGAATGTAGCTCAGTGGTAGAGTTGTGGTAGAGTGGTGGTAGAGTGGTGGAGTGGTAGAATGGTAGAGTGGTAGCCTAGCATGCAGGAGACTTTACAGACAATCCTCAGAACTGCAGGGAGAAAAATAAGAAGGTGACCATCCACAAATCAGGAATAGAGTCCTCTCCTGAAACCAGTGTAATTTCAGGCACCTTCATCTGATTGAAGTAAGGTCCAGCACTGTAAGTAGATATATTTGTTCTTCAAGCCACCCAGTCTGTTGTAATTAGTTACAGGAATGCAAACAGATAAATTCACAATACTTTTAATAACAAGCAGAACAACCAGACAGAATGTCACTATGGCAACAGAAGATGAGAAGAGTAGTATGTGATAACTAGTTCTAACTCTCATCTCAGACCACTGTGCTCCACAGTTGTAGGATCGAGATACATCTTATGTGCACGTAGAACTTCTTACAGGACAGATCATATGATATGGCACACTATGAAACACCCCTCAATAAATTTATGAGGTTTCAGAGGGCTGGAACTCATATGTAGTGCATTCCCCTGAAGAAAAGACCATGAAATTAGAAGTTAATAGAAAGGAAACTGGGGAAGTTTGCAAAGCAAAGGGAAGGGAACCAGTGCAGTCCTATACATTCATGTGATTTCCAGGCCTGCCCTAATATCACACTCTCTGGCTGAGTGACTTAAAATACATTTCCTTTCTCATAGTCCTGGAGCCTGGTAGGCTGGGACGGAGATGCCCGCAGGATGCAGCCTCCTGAGCCCACATGCTTGGCTCGCAGGTGGCCATAGACATGCTGTATCTTCATGTAATCAGGTTCTGTGCATGCAGGACCCTGATATCTCCCACTGTACCGGTCCCGATCTCCTCTGTTCAGAAGGATGTTAGAGAACCAGGATCCTTCCGCCCACTGCAAAAGATGCTGATCATTGGAACGAGTTTGGTAAAAGGGCAGAGATGGTGGGAGGACACAAGTTACAAAGCCCTTGCTACCTATGTGTCCTATTGATTTAGGGTCCTAGGGTAGGTGAAAACATATTAGAAACCCTAGAATGGTTCTGTTCGGCATCCCTTTGCACACTTAAACTCATTATGGAAACTAAGGGGACTTTTGAGGAGAGGTGCTGTGGCTGGGATCCAGAATGTCCCCAAAGAGCTACTGTGTTGAATGGTCAGTTGTCAGGTGGTATTCTCAGGGGAACTGATTGGATCGTGAGGGCTCTGCCTCCATCAAGGGGATCGGTCCACTGATGAGTTCATTCACTGAACCTGGGGGCTGTGAGGGGTGGAACCTCATTGGAGGGAGCCGGGCTCTGGTAGTTGCATTCAAAGGGTAGATGCTGTCTCAGGCTTCTTTTTCCCTGGCCTTGTCCCTCTCCCTGTGTCCCCTCACTGTCTTCTTAGGTGAGCAGCTGTCTTCTGCCTCTCCCCTTCACCATGATTTTCTGCCTCACCATAAGACCAAAAACAGTGGAGCCAGTCGATCATTGAATGAAACCTCTGAAACCATGAACCAAAATGAACCTTTCCTCCTCTCATATGCTTGTCTCAGGTGTTTGTTCATAGCAATGGAAAGCTGACTACCACAGCAGGTGTACTGAAACATTTTATATTGGATGCTAAAACTGAGAAATACTAAAAATCTTCTGTATTAAATCACTTAACAATGCAAAACTAAAAGCAGTTATGTTACACGGAATTTTTGTGAAAAGTAGCTACATTTTTCTAACCAGAAAACAAACCTGGGGTGGAGATGGCCTTACTTTACCTTTTTGCCAATCTTTTAATATCTGGCATGAGAGTAGAGAGCTGTATTCCTGTGTATTAATCTCTTATGAAATACTATCGTGCACAAAGCATGGGAGAAAACCTGATCTTACCCAGGATGTACCTGATAAATGAAGTATTTTCTTAGCCCTTTCACATAGAGTGTAGATTACATTTTGTTCTTCATTAAATTCCATACATTATCATCCCTTAGATGTCACGTTCAGATGGAAAAACCCCACCATGGAAACAGTACGAAGAACAGACCTGGCATGCCTGTTTTGTTATCAGGTAAAATGCCTCATTTCATACTGATAAAAGCATACAGATCAAGAATAGTTAGTAACTGTGTTTACAACTCTTTAAAGAACACTAAAGTACTTAGAGAAACTCAAAACAGAAATAGACAGTAGAAAAGTCCAAGCTGATGCCCTGAAGTCATCTGTCGATAGCATATAAAGTAACCAGAGGAGAGAAAACCAAGAAACAGCAAAGTTTTGAGTGGCACATCAACCAACTTGGACTAATTTATCTTTATACAACATTTTACTAACAGCGCCAGGCATGTCTTCTTCTTACGTGCACGCAATTCACTAAGATAGGCCTAACAGAGAGTGTGTTAGTCAGCTTTCCTGTCTCTGAAACAAAATAGTCAACACCCACAACATAGAGGAGGAGCGGTTTAATTTGGCTCATGGTTTCAAGGGATTCAGTCCCCAGTCAGCTGGCTCCAAGACAGAAACAGCATGGTGGAGAGGCAAGTGGAGGATAGATATGAAACCCTGGAGCCAGAAAGCAGAGAGTGAGAAGAGAGTAGACAGAGCTAAGAATACACCATTTCGGGCAATGTCCCCAGTGGCCCCCTGTTTTACCAGGCTCCACTTTGAGTTCATGTGACTTTGGGGTGACATTTTAGACACTATAACAAAAACCATTAAGTATTTCAAAGACATTTCAAAACAAAAATTATACAGATAATATTCCCCAGCTACACAAGATCATACTGAAAAACATCCCACATTTACAGATATTTTAAATGTTTCACAGTTGAGGTAAAAAGATCTATAAAACCTTTCAAAGAAAAAAATCATACCAGAGTTAGAAATTATTGTAAGATAAATGAAATCTCAAAATGTCTATCATAGCTTCACCTCATTCTACATTTAGGTAAATATATGGTTTTAACATTCATATCAGGGAAAGGGGAAAAATTTAAAGCACAGGTACCTCACCTCCTGGCTTCCCTGGGCTGCAATGAGTGAAGAGGAATTGCCTCGAGCCACATATACAATAAAAAATATGGTTAATGTATATATGAAATATATTCTGTAGTTATAAAATATAGAAACATATAGAGAGAGTTATGTATGAAACATATATAATATATGAAATATATTACACAGTTAATGTACATAAATCACAAAACTGGCTCTATTTTAAAAGATTTTTTATTATAACATTTTTAGAAAGATGGCAAAAAAGCAAAACCAGTGAGGTATTTGACACTATTTTTGTGCCTGACACCTGACCGTAGGCCGAGAGGATGCTTCCCTCCTCCACAGCTCAGGAGAACCCCGACAGAGAGGTGGACTGACAGAAGTCCGCATTTCACACCGTATGTAACAGGTCTCTAAGGAAAAGCAAAGATAGTGTCAGCAGAGTTTAGGGTTGGGGCCCCTTGCCGTTCCCCGAAAGAATCTGGAGACGATTTGGTGGAAGGAAAAGGTTCATTCATCGCTAGCTTTGAAGGAGAGAAGGGTCACACGCCTCTGTCTGCCCGTGCTCAGGTGTGTTAAGGCCTTTATAGCAGGAAGGAGGGCTAGACACTGAGACGAGGGACAGGGACTCCCCATGTTGAGTGAGCCATCTTCTCTGGAGCGCACCGCTTCTGTCTGTCTGGCCATTCTAGCTCCTCTCCTGCCTCACAGAAACCAAACCAGCCCTGGGCCTCCTGGCGCCAGCATCTGCGCGATCTCTTCAGACTACACGCTCCTTATTTGCCAGACATTTAACTTTTCCACAAGTCCATTCACAGTAGCTGAGGAGTGCAGGGTGTGTCTACAAAGGCTTCTCTTCAGAAACAGGACACCAAAAGGGGTGTGTTGTTCAAAGACTAGGCAAAGAAAGTGAATTAGGAAGGGCAGAAACTCTGTTGGGAAACATTCCCCACACCCCAGAAGGCAGAGTGGCTACAACAGGTTGGGCAAAATGTCGGACACCACACAGAGCTACAGGTACAGAAAACAGTGAACACAGGGAGGGAAACGCACGGCCTCACACTGCGAGCCTTTCCCACTCGGGAGTTTTATATTTACCGCTCTCACCCGTGCAGCTCTTGTAGCGACAGTCCCTCTTTCACTCCTTGTCTTACTCAGTTTTTCTTTGCAGAGCTAGTTTCAACAATTTCCTTGATCCTTTCTAAGAAGCAGATTTTGGCTTCCTTGATTTCTTTTCAATTATATCCCGATTTCAGCTTCTCTGATTTCTGTTGCCTTTTTCCCTTTCTCCTTTTAGCTTTGGATTAATTTGCTTTCTTACTTTCCTGAATAATTATTTGAAGAGGATAGATTATTGAGAGTTTTTTTTAACCATAATGTAAGATTAAATGGTATAATTTTCTCTCTAATCTGCTTTTCAGAATTCCGTAAGTTGAGATATGTTGCATTTTTTAAAATTTAGTTCTATGCATATGTTTTTATTTCTGTAAGACTGTTTTAGGGCTGGGGATTTAGCTCAGTGGTAGAGTGTTTGCCTTGCAAGCATAAAGCCCTGAGTTCGAGCCCCAGCACCAAAGAAAAAAAAAAGGCTGTTTTATCCATGTATTGTTTATGATTGAAATAATTTCCAAGATGTTTGAGATTTTCCTGTCGTACTTATTTTTAGAGGTCTAATTTAATGCCACACTTGCCAGAGAATAATTTCCTGATTATTTAGCTTTTTAAAATGTGTTACTTTTGTTCCATGACCCAGGAAATTGTCCATCCTGGTGAATGCGCTATGCAGATTTTGCTATTGTCGGTGCAGGGCTCTTTGAATCCATGCGTTTGTGAGCTCCCGGAGCCTGGGCCCAGGCCTGTATCGCGGTGCCCTTGTTCAGTTCTCCAGGACCTGACTGTGCAGGTTCCTGCCTGAGCCCCTTTGATGGAGCCCAGGAATCCCTTCTCTGGTTGCCCGGATCCTTTCTTCCTCTCAGTGATCTCCCACATCCTCACTGGTTCTCAGGTGATGCCCTCTATCCGAAAGATGCGTGTTTCACCTCACTCTGCTGTGCACTCCCCTTGAGACAGTCTGGGGGAGAAAAGTAACACAAGGGATTCCGCTTACACTTTCCTCCTCCAACTTCTTCGGAGAAGTATTTCTTTCTCTTTATAGATTTTCTGCAGTTTGAATACCATGTGCCTAGATCTACGTAGAAGACTTAGTGTCTATCCTGCTTGGAGTTCCTTGAACTTCTGGGACCTATGAGTTCATGACTGTAATGAATTGTGGTAAATTCTCAGGCATTACTGTTTCAAATGCATCTTCTGTTCTTTCTTCTACCCTTCCCCTTTTGTATCCTACATGTGCAGCATTGTACTGTTTGAACTCATCCCACGGTTCTTGAACATTCTCATCCACACTTGTCTTCTTTTCTTTTCCCTACACTTTTCGGGTCTGGAATTCTCTCCCGACATTTCTTCAAGCTTGCTCGTTGTTTCCTAAGCCTTGTCCTGTGTGCAGTTTCCTGAGGGTCACATCACAGGCATGCTTCATGTCTATCCCTGATGACCTACTTCCTCCAAATAGGCTGATGTCATTATGGCCCATTCACTATGAACTCACCTAAGGATTAATCCACTTGATGAGTTCAGCATGCTCATGATCCGATTACCTGTCTGGGTCTCACCTCTGAAAATTGCTGCATCAAGCCCTCAATGCATGAGTCTTTGGGGGAATGCTTCATATATAACGCACAACATTCCAACTCCAGTTCTCAAAGACTCATTTCCATTTCATAATGCAAAACGTATTTTTAGTCCATCTCCTTTGGTCCCTAAAATCTCAACAATTCCAACATTATACAAAGTCCAGGTTCGATGTCACTTCTGAGAGTCAAGGCAACTCTTAGCTTTGAACACAGCAAAAAATCATAAAACAAGTTGCATTGGCCCATGATAGAATGGCACAGAGTAGACTTCTCCATTCCCAAAGGGAGGAATAGGGAATAGAAAGGAATTGTACCAAAGCAAGACCCAAACCCAGTAGTACAAACGTCCAATCCCATAGCCATATGTACAGCATCCAAGGCACATGGTAATGACAGGTACACTCCAGAGGGCTCAGAGAGCCCCCCCACCCCCATGGCCTTGCTGGCTGCAGCCCACAGGGCCTCTCTCTAGGGCTGGCTTCACTGGATACTTGATGCTTGTGGTTTTCTTTTGTAGGACATTTCACATTCCTGCCATCTCTAGCTTCCTGGGATTTCCATTATACAGCTTCGGGCCTCACTCCCATAGCCTCAAACATTGCCCCCTCAGGGGCTCCTGGCAGGGATTCTGACCCCTGTCACACATTGCCTGGCCTTCTGACCTTCCTTTCAAATTTCAAGAGAAACCTCCATGACCTGGTAATGCTGGTTTAGATGTTAAATGGCCCCTGAAGGTTCATGCATTAAAATCTTGGTCCCTCGTGTCTTAGCTACTTTCTGTGTCACTGGGACAAAATACCCAACACCCATAATTTAAGGGTGGAAAGGTTTATTTTGGCTCACAGTTTATAGAGGTTTCAGTCCATAGTGGGCTGGCTCCAAGGCAGGGCGGCATGGCAGAAGAGAACCGCTTATAGCATGGCAGTCAGGAAGCAGAGACGGGTTCAAGGGAGGAGGAAGGGAGATCCACCCTTCCAGGCTACGCCCCCAGCAACCCACTCCTCCCGTCAGGTTCCACTTCCCAAATCACATTAGCTATGAACTCATCGATGGACTAATTCCTGCTGATGAATATCACATCCACACAATCTAATCACCTCCCAAAAGCCCTGCCTAGGAGCACATGAGCCGTGGCAGTGGGGACATCTAGATATATACCGTAACATTCTACTCCTGCCCTGGGCTGGCTCCAAGGCAGGGCTGCATGGTAGGGCTCCATGGCGGAGAGGCATGGCAAAGGAATAGCTGCTCAAGGTATGATGGACAGGAAGCAGAGAGACCAAGGGAAGAGCTGGGGAGGGAGATAAACCCTTCTGGGCCACACCTCCAGCGATCCACCTCTTCTGACCAGACTCCACCACTGAATAGCAAGTGTACTGTAAGTCCCATAATCCAATCACCTCCCAAACTCTTGCCTCTGAGTGCATAAGGCTCTCGAAGGACGTCCGTATATAAACCATGACCTCAGGCTGGCACTACTGGGAGATGGAGGCCTGTTGGAGGTCCTTAGATCATTGGAAGTATGCCCCAGAATGGGACTGTGGGACCCCAGCCCACCATGTCTCTCATTCTCTTCCAGGCTTGCAGTCTACATGGTCTGCTCTGCCACTCACAGTGGCCTGATGTGCCCCCCTCACGAGAGGCACAGAGACATGGAGTTGGCTGATCTTGTACTGCAACCTCCAGAAGCATGAGCTAAATAAACCTTTTTCTTTATAATTTAATTCTCTTGGAGATTTTAGTGTAGTAACATGAAGACAGTTAAAACAGCTAGTAAAGACTATAACAAAATATCATCCTCAGTCTTAAGAAATAACCTCAGGAAAAGATGGCTTGCAAGTGAAGGACAATGGCTGTTTAACCGAAAACTCTAGAAGCCCCTCCACAGACATCCACAATTGCCTCTATTTTATGTCTTAGGCTCTAAGTGCATGTGCTTTCTGGTGAAACCGAGTTTTTGAGTGAATCTTTTGTCACTTGTTTAAAAGCATCATGACCATGAAGGAAGCCTGAATCCATACATGGGGACATGAGTAAGCATTAGGCACCTAAGAAGAGACCCTTTTAAACCCTCTTTGCACTACTCATTTAGAAACAAAGGCTGACTGTCAAACAGGGTGAAGGGTGCAGGAGTAGCTGGCAGAGACCAAAGCAGCAAGGAGATGGGGGGACAGTGGGGAATGGGGGGTACCAATTAAGGCTAAGTCACCCTGCTGGGGCAGTACAGTCCCCCAGCAGCCCGTCCGAACCAGGCGGTCTCGGTCAATCCCAAGGTAACACTAACGGGGGGCCTGGCCTGAGTAGTCAGAGAGGGCAGCTCCAGGCTTCTCCTAGCCTCAGGAATGGGAGGGGTGACGGGACCCCAGCTTCTCAAGTCACCCAGGGCACAATGCAGCTGGCCCAGAAAAAGGAGACTTTTCTGGGAATTCGAACCAGGCCTTTAGATACCTGAAAAGAGAAAAGCTGTGACGATCTCCCGCAATGCACACACATACACTTGCCCGGGACTCCCCCTCCAGGGTGACTGACCGAGCCACCTTTGTGCCATCACGTGACAAATACAGAGAATGATGACTTCAGCAGATGGTTGCCCCAGTGCCCAGGCTCTAGAACTCTGTGGCTGGTTTTCACTGGGCACATCCACTGGGATTGAAGTCAGTTTTGACTTCTTAGGACAGTGATAACCATCCTGGGTACAAAAGGCTCCGATGCTCCGGTACCGCCATGGGCAATTCAATGAACAAAGACGACTGGGAAGCTATGCCAGACCCAGCTGTTGATGAAGAGAGAGCAAGGGAGGTCCCATGTGACCCTTTACCCGATCTGAACATGGATTCGAGAGAGGCTGGGGAAAGGTATGGTGACCAAGCCACGTGTCAAGACCCAGGCTCCCAGGAGATGCAGCAACCAGAGGCCCAAAACCAGTGCAAGGCCGAGGGCAAAGGCAACAATGACCTTGCCGGGCTCTCCTTCCCCAGAAAGCTTTGGAGGGTGGTGGAGAATGATGCATTCCAGTCTGTGGGCTGGAATGATGACGGAGACGCTGTGGTCATCGAGGTGGACCTTTTCCAGAGGGAGATTCTTAGCCAGACAGACCCAGGGAGGATTTTTGAAACAGACAGTTTGAAGAGTTTCATTCGCCAGCTTCGCCTCTATGGCTTCAGATGGATACGCCCACACGACTCCGAGGCTCAGTCCTGGGGGGACAAGAGAATGATGGTAAAGTAGCAAGTATCTCTATTATGTGTGTTCCCTGCTACTCTCCCTCTTCATAGGCTCCCCAGATGAATCACCAGTATACTGCAGGGGCTGACTTTCTGAGGTTAACGTTTTAGCGTTAGATGCTAAACCAGATGAAAGATTAAACTTTGAAAGTCTAGGCTTTGCTGTTAAACCAGAGCCCCTGTAGAGACCATCTCCAGGCAAGAATAAAGACTCTGAGAGGGAAGTCAGTGGCATACAGGTGTACTGGCATTACAGTAAAGCCTTGGACGGTGAGTAACTCGTTCTGCAAGTGTTCTGCAGGACAAGCAAGCACTTCTGATAAATCCTAACTTGATAAATGAGTGATACCTTGAAACATGAGTAGTTCATGATGCCAAATATCACATGACCATAAATGAGCCAATGGCTCCTCTCTCTCCCTCTCTCACTGCGGGATTGTGGGTGAGCATCTCCCAAAAACAAGGGGTTACAGAGGAGATCTCCTCTGCAGAAGAGGAGAAAAGGTAGAGGAATCCCTCACTTCCAATCAGACTAGGGAGACGTGTGAAGCACGGGAAACACTGCAAAACTGTGTAGAAAAGCACCACCCAAACAAGGGTGTAGCAGTGCGAGCAATCAGTCTGTTTAACAACAATGCAACGTCCCATTTCCATGAAGCCTTCAAAAGGAGGCAAGACAGGCGTCACTGGCTAGGTTCCTTGTTGAAGGTGCATGAGAAGAAAGATTGCACTGAGCCGATAGGTAGCAGTGATCCTGTCAGTGGTAGTGAAAGCCGCCCTATACGATAGTCCTCCTCTCTCCCGTCTCCCTCAAACCGGCACGAAGGTTTTCAAAAGTAAGTGAAGGTTAATTCATTTTTCTTTACATTTTCTACTGTTTATTATTTTGTATTACAGTATTATAATCATATGCATATTTTGGGTTATGGAATGAATCACTGAGTCTCCATTATTTCTTTTGGGGAAATTCGCTTTGATATACAGTACGAGTGTTTTGGACTACAAGCATGTTTCCAGAACACATTATGCTCACAAACCAAGGTTTTACTGTACCATTAGGAAGCCATCTTGTAGGGTACAGTGACCCTTG
Source organism: Hystrix brachyura (assembly GCA_016801275.1). Classification (NCBI taxonomy): domain Eukaryota; kingdom Metazoa; phylum Chordata; class Mammalia; order Rodentia; family Hystricidae; genus Hystrix; species Hystrix brachyura. The sequence goes on from QZML01004325.1 coordinate 21,828, forward strand.
CCAGCAATGAGTTATGTTCTCCATTGCTAAACAGAACATTTATTTTTCTCGGGGGGAGGTGTACATTTTATCCCAGCATGGCTGAAATACTTTGTTTGATTTCAGATCTACTACAACTCCAATTTTCAGAGAGATAAGCCAGAGCTCCTTGAGAATATTTGGAGAAAAGGAGACCTCAGAAACCCTGCTTGGCAGGGGACCTGTGTACCAACTCTACTCAAAAAGCTTGCTTGGCAAGGGACTGATGCCCTGAATCCAAAGAAAAAGAAGCTGGTAGCTACCAGACACTCCCCACGATTCCGTAAGGCAGGCTGCAGGAAGTCCCAGAGGGAAGCCGCCGATGATCAGGGACCCAGAGGCCCCCAGCCCACTGTGTTCTCTGGTATATGGGCTATGAAAAGTGTTGCTGGGCATGGCGTAGATAACCAGTCCCCTCAGGCGCCAAATGGCCTGAGCGGGGAGGGCACCACTAGGAATGTCATGTGTGCACCTCCGGCGGCTGCCACAGTAAAAGGCGCAGGGGAAGAGCCCAGCAGTCCCTCAGCTTACTGTGACCGCTGCGCTCTGATGTCTTTGTACAACGCTTGTTATTCCGTCGTGCTGACCGCCCTCTCTGCCAAGACCCCAGATGAGCACTCCGATGAGGATGAGCAGGAGGGCTCCTCGGATTACAAGTCTGTACTGTGTGAACAGGTGAAGGACAGTGCACCACAGTGAACTCGTGGCCCCACACCACCGTGAGTCACCATTTTCCAATAATGAACCTGTTTCCAGTCTTAATAAAGACAAGCAGAACCTCAGGGGCAAATAAACGATTGAAATGAGAACTGCATTTCTGTGTTTTCTTTCATACTAGCTGCGTGTCATGGCTTAGACACACTTTGGTTCCTGTTGTCCTGCACTCAGTGAAGGATTTTGCTAGGTGGTTTTAAGGACAAGACTAAGAAGATCTGGTCCTCTGGGACTTGGCTACCGCTCAGGAGACAGACAAGCCTGGCTCTTGTCCCGGGGGTATCACATCACACTATTCAGCTGTCTTTGTGTGCGTGAGCATACGTGCGTGTATGTGTGTGCGCATACGTGTAGTGTTACTCGGGATCGAACCCAGGGTCTTCACACCAACCTACATTCCCATCCCTTTTATATTTTGAGACAGGGTCACGCTAAATTGCTTAGGCTAGGCTCCAACTTGCAATCCTCCTGCCTCAGCCTCCCCGAGTGGTGGGATTTCAGCGTGCGCCACCAAGTCCAGCTGATTATGGCATCTTGAAACAGGAGATTCCTCCTTCATGGCTCCCCTGCCTGCAATGTTGTCCGAAGTTTCTCATCAGTAGCAGATGCCCAACATCCGGCATCCCTGCAGAGGCACACCTAAAAGTCAGGCCATCCTCCTGCCAGGGATGGGCAACTACTACCTCCTGGTTCTCTTGAGCCAGGTCATTCCAGTCCTCCTCAAGAGAGAAGCCCCTAATATTCATGGGCTCCAACCAGTAGAAGATACTAAGAAAGCGATGAAAACATGGCTACAGAATAAACATGACCTATCTCTTTTCAAGACAACTTCACTCTATCAGAGCAGTATTTAGGACCATTTGTTAGGTGCAAAATAGCTACATAATGCAGGCTTCACGAACCCAAGGACACTTTCTCCTAGGAGCGAGAGTAGTGTGAAAGGTCAGATGGCTGCTCTGATTCTACATCTGATGTTCTACTCACCCTAGAAGTGTCAGGTGATAAATGCTGGTCACTCTCCAGCAAAATCCAGTGCCTGGTCTCAGACTACCCACAATCTCCCCTGGATGCGCTCATATGCTCCTCGATTTTGACTAAAACAAAAGGAGAGAGAAACACACAAAAGAGCCCCGAACACCGAGGATCAGCACGGACACATTTATTTGTACAACGTGCAAAGTAGCAGACCAAAGTTTGTGGCAACGCCAAGACACTTCCGGGTGCTAAAACTCAAGGTACTTGAGATACTGTCCTTGAGCCCAAAAAGACACCCTGAAGGAAAGTCCTGCCCCCCACTCCCTTCACCTGGGTGGAGAAGTCTGTGCCCGAGAACAGTACTTAGTGCACAGCACCGTGCAGGGCAGTGGCAATTCAGACCAAAGCTGATTTTCCCCAGTCTGCACCATGATGGAGGAGCTGGGCCTCGATTTAGCTGGCCTCTCGGCGACACTCCTCCCCCAAGCCCACACTGGTCACAGCTCGGGCTCCACAGGGATCAGGTGCTCTGGGATGTCCACCTGGAATACGTCCTTCCCCCCTCGCCTCGGGAAGGGCTGCAGTAGCCACCTGGGGTTGGAAACCACCGTCAGGTACTTCTGCGCCAGGTTGGTGAGTACAGCTTGATTTTCCAGCTCCACAACCTCCTCAGGGGCTAAGTCGTCTGGGCACTGCAACGTTTCCCCGACGTCAACGAGCCCTGGAAACACAGAGAAACACACAGCTGGGGGTCCCCCCGATGAACCAAGGCCTGCCCGTGCGCCAAGCGTCCTCCGGGGCGACCACTGCTGGAGACCGAGACATCACCCAAAGGACACCAACAAGATCGGTTCTTCTCCCTGTGCCCTGGTCACGTGCCCAACTCTGCCCAGGAGTCTCAGGCCCGGCACAAAGAGGGCTCCAGAAATGAAGAGTGTCAGGCCTTGTCCTCAAGGAAGCCACGTGAGGGAAGAGCGGCTCACAGAGAGACTGCTGAGGGGGTAGGGACAGATTGGGAGGGCAGCCGCCACTTCTGGGGCAACTACAGCTAATGAGACGGCCGAGCAGGTCGCCAAGTGTCAGGTGGTGATGCGGGACCTCAGCCACCCAGGGATGAGTGGACTTGTCTTGGGAGCTATGGGCAATGGCATTGGGACAGGGCTGTGAAGCCAGGAAGGTGGCGGAACTCAGAGGTCACCCAATCGGCCGTGTGCCATGCTGCCTCCTGTGGACACTGCCAAGTGTGCATGAGTGTGCACAAACACACACACCTGCGTATACAGATGTGGCCCTGACAGAGCCTCCCAGATCACACAGAGGAACTGAAGTCCAGAGTAGAGAAAGGATTTCCCAGAGGTCGGGTGTGGAAGCCCAGCCCAGCGCTCCTTGTGGCCTGGAGGAGGGTGCACCGTGTATGGAAAGTGCAGCTAACGCACCACCAGCACACAGGCAAACAGAAGCCAGAAGGCCCCAGCACCCTCCCCAGGACAACTGTGGGAGTGGTCTGCACCACGCCTGGCGGATCTTCACTTACCAGCAATCACGCCTCGGCCGAACCTTTCCCCTTCCCGAAGCAAGGCCCGAATCTGTGCGGGGCTCATCCCCAGCCTCTCCACCAGCAGCTGCCACCAACTGTCGTCTTCCCAGTCCCTGTGAGCAATGTGGATGGCGATAGTACAGTTCCTGTGGTTGCTCAGCAAGGGACGCCACCGAGTCTCCAGGGTTTTGACTCCGTTTAAAACAAAACCAGCGTAAGGCTGCCTGAAGGAAAGACAGCCAACTTTCATCTTCCTTGAGCTCCCTGGGCCTGGACACAGAAGCACAGCACACGCCACCTGTCAGGCAGCAGGCCCGGCCTTCCCACACGTCCCTGTGGTGTCAAGCCCCATGGACCTTCCACCTGTCACTGCGGCATCACAGCTACCCTGCCCCACAACACGCCCAACCAAGGGGCAGGGGTTTAGGTGACTGGGCTCCATCCAGTGGGGTCTCTGGGAAGCTCACGGAGTAAGCTGGGGACAGCTAGAGGCAGGCACAGGCTGGACAGCACATGCTTGCTGTTATGACAGAGCCCTGGGGGGACCCAGAGGAGGGAGGGGCCCCGGCCTGGTCAGGGCTTCATAGCCAAGTGGGCTGGCTTTAGCACAGAAGGGGAGCCCCGGCTCTGCTGCTTTTTCTGGGGCCCATGTCACCCCCACCAACGCTCTCGGCTCCCTGGGCCTACCACCCCAAGTGCCGCAGGCTGCACTCTGTCTGGGTTGGACCTCGGGGCTGCTGAGCACAAATCCTTGGCATCCGGCCCCAGCTCATCTGTCAAGACGCTCTGATCTCCACTGGCCCCAGCAGTGTCTCCTCCAGACCCTGGTGGGTGCTACCCTCCTCGATTATCCCCCACACTGCCCTGGGCACGGGAAAAGAAATGATGGGACCAAGAGCGACGAGCCTAGGGCTCACGCACCTTCCCTGGGCAGGTCATGGGATGGTCACGATCTTCGGGTGACCAAACTTAACCCTCAAATGACCCAGCAGGGTCGTACCAGTGCTAGGTCTCCTGCAAGGCCTCGGTGACACAGCCCTGCCTAGGTCCCTCCCTCCTTTGGCTGTCTCTTGGGAGAGGGTGGCCTCCCCGGGTGGATGACTACGCCGTGCAATGGGAGGAGACGGTCCCCTGCCAGGAGAGCTGCAGGCTTGAAGCCAGAACCTCAGCCTGGTCACAGCTGTCATGTGGCCTCAGCTTCCAGGAGGCTGTGAGGACAGGGAACAAGGTACAAAGAGCGGCCAGCCCATATGTGGCCGCTGGCAGGACAGTCCCACTGGAGGTTACTCGGCAGCGGCTACAGTAGCAAGCCCCGGGCCCTGTCCCTGCGCTGCTGTCCACCCGTGGGCTATGCCCTCTGTCTAGGTACAGCCTCCCTGCTCCTTCTGTCAGTACAGGAGCTCAAACTCCAATTATCACCTACGGTTTCAGGAAAACAGACAAGGCGCTGCTGCCAGGACAAGAGTGGCCTGCCCCCTCCCACCTGCACCCACAGACCCAGCTGTCAGCACCAGGTCTTCTGCCTTCCTGCCTCTCAGGGCGAGCTGTCTCAGCCACGCCTGCCCTTCCTCATGCTGGGGACCTGCCCCTCCGGCTCACCCCACGACCTCGGTCGTGCCTCTGGGTGCCCACACTCAGCATCGCTGCTCCCCCCTCCATGAGCAGACGGTTCTGCTTCCAGAGGAGGAGGGTGGTGCCGGCACTCTCTTCCTCACATCAAGACGCTCCCATGAGGCCTCTCGGGCCTCCAGCTTCTGCCTTTCTCCATAGTCTTGCCCAGCAGAGACCTCGGAAGAGCTGTCCCTGCAACAACGACCGGCTCTGGCCAGTTCTGTCTTCCTCTCACTTATGGCTAAGCAGCCCTGGCCGGGCTGGCCACCTTCCCTCCCTCTTTCCCAGACTTCCATGTTGCCAACTGGCCTGCTCTGGCTCGTACTGCACAGGCCACACCTTCTTAGTCTCAGCCTTATGTGGCCAGGCCAACAGAGATGCAGGACCCCAGCTGCTGCCATCCCAGATCCACACAGGAACCTAGCAGGGTTGGGCCCCAGCACTTCTCTGCCCACCCAACCCTGCACCTCCACCACCAACTAAGCCACATGGCACTACCTCCCAAACCCACCCTGAATCTTGTCCCCTTCCAACATCTTCAGTCACCACCCCAGTCCAAGCTCCTACTGTCTGCTGCCTTCTCAAGCCCTGGGCACGTGTCCACGCCTCACTGAGAATGACCTTGCTACAGGAGCAAGCACTTCATGTCACTGCAGGGACCACAAGATCCCTGTGATCTAGCTCCCCGTCCCAGCCATCTGCTCTCTTCTCCCCTTTAGTCACCATGCCCTGCAGCCATACAGGCCTTCCTTCCACCAGGAACATGCTGCGTTCACTCCTAACCCAGGGCCTTTGTAAGGGATTAAGGGGTGCACTGTGTTGCCTTAAAATTCCTATGTCCTCTTGCTTACCTTCAGCACTTGAGAATGTGAGCTTACATATGAAGAAGGGAACTCTAGAAAGGTAATCAAGTCAAAACAAAGTCATTCGGGCAGCACACATGCAGTATGAGGGGGAATTTAGAGTTGGACATGCACCCCAGGAGAACGTCAGGAGAACATGAAGGCAGAGAGAAGGGTGACATTCGTCCCAGTCAAGGATTGCCAAAGACCAAACGCTACAAGAGCGGGGCGGAGCGAATTATCTCTCACAGCCCACAGAAGAAACAGACCCGGAGGGCTGACATCTTGGATCCTGACTTCCAGCCCAAAAAATGTGACAGAGTATATTCCTGTTCTTTAAGCCACTTTATTATGGCTACCACCTGGGCAAAACACACAAGCATAGGCTGTTCCCTGAACATCTCCGCAGGGTAGAGCCTGACTTTTCCTACTGAATGGCACATCAAGCACACTCTTTCTGCACGTACATCTTCATCTGCCTTACTCTCCACTGCCTCTGTGGTGCCCCTGCTGGGCTGTCCCATAATTTGTCCAACCCCTGTTCTGCTGAAGTGTCTCCTTACTCTGATTTGCAGAGCTTATGAAGGAGGGGGACTACTGTCCCAAGGCCTTGCCATTTCCATTTCTACTACTGGAGTATGTGAGCAGAAGGTTCGCCTGCTTTCCATTACTGGGTTTCTTAGCCAACAATTTTCTCACCACTTCCACAAAACCATCCCTATCAAACCTGAGCTGTGGGGGCAGAGCGCCTCCTAGTGAGTAAGGATGCATCTGTATAGGTAAGAAGGGAGAGCCCTGTCCTGCCTGGTGCGGCAGTGTACCTGCTTTGTGCCTTGAGGACTATTCTGCCCGTCTCAGCTTCTTCACCTGCACAAGAGCAAGAGAGACAGGAGAAAAGGTCAAGTGCAAGATAGTAGTGTTGGCAAATGGCACTGGGAAGGCCTTCCCTACTCAGCAAGCAATGGAGACCAAGATCTAGGAGGTCGGTCTCATGGGAACCCACCTGAGCCCCTCACTCAGGGTTTGGCTCTGCTGATCCTGGCAGTGGAACCCGGTCCCCTGCCTATCGAGGGCCACCTGATGCACCACCCAGCAAGGCAGAAAATGAGTTCAGTAACAGGCCACCTTCTTAGGTCGGGTATACAGGATCCAGGAAGAGGAGAAAGAGACATCTCCCCTCACGTGGTCACAGGGCAAATGTCTGGAAGTCCGAGTATATTCGCCCTTGATTTAATTCGGGGTAGAACACGCTGGGCGCGGTGCCTCAGCAGAGCTGAACACTCCCAAATCCCGGGGGCTCACGAGTTCGAAGCCTAAGGGCAAGGTGGGGCGGTGCAGGTGGAACACCCCACAACGGCTTCCCCAGGCAGACTAAGGGCACGGGCACTCCTGGGAGGAGACGGCGTGAGAGGTCGGCAGGAGGTGGGAGCCATCCAGGGCGCCCTCCGGGCCGGGCCGGCCGCCGGGACAACCCAGCCCCGGGGCGCCTCCGCAGCGGGCGGAGGACACAGCCCTGGCGGCACAGGCACTGGCTCCCTCAGGCCTCACCGGGTCTCTCGGCCCCCGCACTCACGCGCACTGCGCCGATTCAGACTCCAGGCAGTGGCCAGGACTGTCCTCCGCCAGCCAGGGTCCTGCAGACGGGGCCAGAGCGCGGACGATGGGCTCTGGCGCCCTCGTGAGGCAATCAGCCTGCAGCGGAGCGCGATCGGCCCGCGCCACAGCTGTGCCGCCCCTGCTGAAGCCTGCGGGAAGGGTACCGCCCTTGTTGAAGCCTGCGGGGAAGGGTGCCGCCCCTGCTGTAGCCTGCGGGGAAGGGCAGGTCGGCAGCCGCGCCTCGCAGGAATTACCTCCCGGGTTCGTCCCAGATCTCCGCGGCCCCTTTTAGGAGGGGCTACGCAGGCACGTACACGCATGCGGGTCCGCCCCCACGTACGCGGGTACGGCCCACGCACGTACGAAGCGCATTCCTACTCAGCCAATCAGCTCCACAGGCATGTAGGTACGCATGCGGGTAGGAGGCACGCACTTGCGTAAGCACGCACTTACGTCCGCCCCCTCCGCTGGGAGACGGTCTTACGCTCACCAGGCCTTGTGGCTCGCCAGCCTGTCAGGCCAGCACCGGGGGTCAGGATTCCCGAGGCCGAGGCGGGAGGGGCAGGAGGAAAGGAACCAGAGGAGAAGGAAGAGGCGGGATGAGGCCAGCCTGCTGGCCTGTACGAGAAGGGGCTGCCTGCCAGCGAGGAGGCCGGGCTTGTAGAGGAAAGTTCCCAGGGAGGAGCAGGGGCGGGCTGCGGGCGGAGCTGGGTGAGGCTGTGACTGGTGAAATTGGGGGCGAGGCAGCGGAGGAGCCTGGGCCGCGAGTTCGGTGGTAGGGTTGGGGGCGGGGCCCGAGCGTGGGATTGGATTAGGGCGGGGTGACAGTGTGAGGTCATCGTTGGGGGCGGGGCTTCGGTGAAGGATGAGCCAGTGGTGAGGTAGCTAGGGGGCGGGGCCTTGAGTTCTCGGGTGGGCAGGGCAGTGATTGCTGGTGTAAAGTTTGGGAAGTATTGAATATGAAGGAGCAGAGTGGGGCTGAGTGCTGATGTAAGAGTTGGGGTGGGGCTTGAGTGCCAAGGTTAATCTTGGGCGTGGCCGTGTGGGATCCGGACGGGCTGTGAGTGCTGAGGTGACATTTAGGGGTGGGGCGGATTAGTACTAGTGGAGGTCTCTTGGAGGGAAGCCAATGGGCTGATGGTAAGGTAGGCTTGGGGGCGGGGCTTGGGTTTATTAGGCAATTGGGCGGGCCTGAAGGAGAGGGGCGGGGCTGCAAGTGCTGACGGTCGGGTTGGGGGCGGGGCCATGCGAGGAGCTGGGTGGAGCCCGAGTACGGAGGTGGAATTGTGGGCATAGATGTGGGGGAGCAGTGCGAACTGGGGTTGAATGGTTAATATTTGGGTTGGCCTGTGGGTGAAGCAGGATAGGCCGGGTCCTTGAGTTCTGTGACCTTTTGGGGATGGGGCAGGGACTGCTGACATTTACCCGGGATGGAGGAGAAGGGCAGGCTTGTGGCTGAGGAAGTCGGGATGGGCCAGGCTTAAGGAGGAGAAGGGTGGGGTTTTGGGTGAGGCGGTGGGGTGGGGCGGGTCTTGGGGTGGAGCAGGGCGGGGCTGAGTGCTGTGGCATGTTGGGGGCGGTGCCAGGCGGGGCTGAAGTTGGCGAGATAGAATTAGGGGAGAAGCTGTGGGGTAGCAGGGCGGGGCTATGAATACTGCGTTATAATTTGGGGCGGGGCTGGGGCGGGGTGGGGCGGGACCGAAGGGTGTGCTGTGGGATAGCAGGGCGGGAATGAACGCCAATATGGGAGTTTGGGAAGAGGCTCTGGCAGCTGGACTGGGCTGAACGTATGCGGCGGGAGAATTAGGGGCGGGGGGCTGTGCGAGGCGAAGGAAGAGCCTGAGGAAGAGTTTAGGTTGCTGTGGGAACGTGCAGGGAAATTGTCACGGTGCTGGAGCAGCGGAGCGAGTGAGAAAGTGCTGGGGGAGGGGCCAGGGTGAGTGGAGGCTGGAGCTGGGGGGGGCGGGAAGGAGGAGTAAAGGGAGAATGAAGATGTGTTATGTACATGTGCCAACTCCCCAGTAAGAGTGTGATCATTATGTACTGCAAACATGGAATAATAATAAATAAATAGAAAGATGGAATTCAGAAATAAATGCTAAATAAAAAGAACTGAGGAGGGCACCAGAAGCCTGAGCCCTGTGGAAGGAGGAGCTGCGGCAGAGCTGAGGACCCAGCCTGGGAGGTCTGGGAATGATTTGGGGGCGCAGCTGAGCACGGAGCTGGTTGGGTCCGGGAAAGATCTGGGGGCGGAACTGAGTGTGGATGCCCTAGGTGGAGAGCCGCTGGGGCTGGCAAAGCGTGGGGAATGTGGAGAAAGTCGGGGAAGAGCCCAGCTGTGCCAGAATGGACCGGACTGGAGCAGACACTTTAGGGCTGTGCGATGCGCCCTTAGCAAGCCCAGGTCCTCGGCCACTTAACCGACCCTGAGAATCCAACCCAGGGGACATCTCAGCGGACACCGGGAGGGCAGGGACACCTGGCGAGGCTCCTAAGGCAGGCCTGAACCCCGCCACGGGCCTGCCTGGCCTCGCTGTCCATAGCTGCCAGGGGTGGGGAGGGACCAGCTTTCTAAGGCCGATTTTGCGAGGGAGGAGAAGCCCCACTCTGTCCTTCGTACCTAGTTGCCCCAAATAGCCCAGCTTCCCTGCAACCCTGCTTTCCTCTCTCTGACATCACCCTTGGTGCCCAACCTTCCCTCCGGGTGGTTGTGCTTCCCTCAGGGTCCTTCCCTTGCCCCGCACCCTGACTTGAGAGCCAAATTGTGGGTCCTGCCTCTGACAAACCCTAGGAAAACAGGTGCCTCCTCCTGCGTCCCTGCTGGTGAGGTCAGGCCGCGTGCTCCTGCTCTGGTACTTGTGCTGGCCCTGAGCCTCCTGACCAGCCTGCAGGCCTCCTGCCTCCTTCCTCTGGCCGGTCCTCCGCGTATCACATGGCACAGTGGATGGGGATAGATTTGTCATGGTTCTGTACACAATAGCTGCGAAGTGATCGTCACACCTGCAGGACTGCCGGCTCTTTCTAGTCGCAGGCACTGGCTCTCTGGTGCAGCAGCTGGGGAAACGGGAAAGCAGGAGGTGAAGTGAGACAGAGAGGACGCCTTCCTCCTGGGAGGGAGGATGCAGGACTTTGAGCGACATCCTTCCTGGTGTCCCCTCCTGGGCTCCCCTGAGAGGTCGCTGGCTTCTACCCAACACCCTGGTACCTCTTCGGAGTGGTGTCAAATCATGAGCTGGGTCTTCTGAGGGTGGGCTGCTGCTGCTGCTTCTCCCCCCTGTTTGAAGAACCTGAACTGGCCTGAGGGGCTGCTAGTGGGGACCCCTGGGGTAGCGATCCCTGAGGGCTCCCTTCTCTGACCCTCCCTGCTCCTGCTCTCACCTGAGAAGTAGGGTTCAACTGGCAAGTGAGTGCAGTCTTCAAGGGGGAGAGTGACCCGCTGAGGCCTGACCTGGGGTCTGGTTAGGAAGTGAAGTCCAAGGGTGACAACTGCGAGGCCAGTCCTCTGCTGCCCTGCAGGGTGGACCTCGGAAGGAGCACCTTCCAAGGGATACTGGGATCAGTCTCCTCCAAAAGCTCTGCTCCCTTCTCTAGGCCTCGAATCCATCCCATAGTGTCCCCTCTCTGCACAGGCCTCCTTTCCTGTGACCTTAGCAGCCACTTGCCTCCTGGGGCTTCCTTTCTCTTCCCTGGGGAGCACCCTGCCGAGCTCACTGCCCACCCCGATGGCCTTGGGAGCCTTGACTTTGTCTTTCTGGCAGTGCGGCAGTGGTCTGGCCACCCTGGCTGCAGCTGTCCTCTGTGTGCTCAGCTCCTGGCTCTGCTGTCCCTCTCTTTAGCCTGGGCGCTCTCCTAGCAGGCCAATTCTTTAGGCTCAGCATGATTTCTGTGACCCTCCTCTTCTCTTTGGCCGTCACAGGGCCTCAGGATTGTCTTCCTTGCCTCCCTCTGCAGCTGCCAGAACACCGCCATCTCCCCCGGCATGGCTTCTGTGCACCGGAGGCCGGGGCGAGGGTGCCCGCAGCTGGAGAGGGCGCGCCCTTGCTCCTGCCAACGGTCCACAGCCCAGCAGTCTGGGACAGCTTTGGCCCAGATTCCTGGCTTCCCTTCCAGTCCTTGGCCAGCTGGCTTCTTCTGGGAAGTGCCTTTGTCCCACTTTTCTGTTGAGTTCCTTGTCTTGTTTGGGTGGAGGAGCTTTTTGGCACCTCTGGTACTAATTTCACATTGGCTATTTGTGTTTCAGACTCCGTGTCCCCTTCATCCCAAGGGAGGGCTCCTTTCCCTCTGTCTTGGAGGGGCTGTTTGGGCTGGCGTTCTCTGAGGTACTCCAAATTAGAAGTAGGCCGGCAGGGCATGAGCGTCCCACTCCCCTCCCTCTGGGGACAGTGACCCCTGCACTTGTGATAAGCGTGCTCCCAGGAGGAGGGGCTCCTTCTTTGTGCTCTTGTGCTCACGCTCACTTCCTCACACTTTAGTTTTCATTTTCTGCCTGGATTCGTAGGTCACGTGAATTCACGGGCAACACGTGCAGGAAAAGCCTGGGCAGCCTGCAGCTGTGTGAAGACAATGAGCCTTGTTCCCTCCAGGCTAGCTGCTCCCCATTTTGTCCCGATCCTTAACTGGCTCGCTTCCCAGATCTCCCGCACCCGCCTTAGTGTCCTCTGGGCAGCCGGCATGGCTGTCCTCTAACCAAGGCTGGGATTGTGTGCTCACCCCGAGAACTGCATGCTTTTCAGTACGGACTTTGTGATATTCCGAGTGGATAGGAGGAAGCAGCAGCCCAGTGATCCTGCAGACATGGCAGGCTCCTTGGACTCAGATGAGTAGGTGTGGTGTCTGAGTCAGAGACTGGAAGAGCAGAGTCCAACCCTTCCGAGTCCCTTCGAACTTATGGAACCAAACCATTTCATCAGCTTTAGTGTGGGGGTCAATGCCTCTCATTGGCATGTTTCCACGGTTCCAAGCTCTTCGGTCAGCCCGTACTTTCTTCTCTCCTCTCCTCTTTGGATAGTTCAGTCTTTATGTAGACAAGCAGCAGCCCTGTGCCCTGCCTTCCGAAGCTTGAGGGAGGGCTTCACATGTCAGCCATGGCCTGGTGGCCCTGAGGTCCAGCCTGCTTGTTTAAGTGAGTCAAATGGTGGAGGACGTTGCTAGAGGACACGGTGTCAGTCATGGCCTTGGTTCAGGGTCAGTGAGCTCTCTGTAGGAGACCCGCTCAACTGACCCATCTACCTGCAAGCTTGCTGTGGCAGCTTTGGAGAGTACAGAAAAGTAAGGAACAGGAACAAAGAACTCTCCTGTGACTATTTCCACAGGCGAGGATGTGTACAGCTTAGGCATATTTTCCCATGTTTTTACCCCATTGAGTGTGTGCTAGCTTACAGTCTTGTCTCGTATTTTTCTTCCCTTTTTTTGGGGGGGGTGCTGGGGATCAAACTCAGGGCCTTGTGCTTGCCAGGCAAACACTCTACCATTGAGCTAAATCCCCAACCTCCTGTATATTTTTCATTGTGGCCAGCTTGAGCCCATATTCAGAAAGATTCCTCCAGCCTCTCTGTGGTCAAGAGCAGCAGACAGGTCCCCAGGAATGGACCATCTTGCTTTAGTCCAGTGACCAATTTGTCCAGCAACGTAAGCACAAGAGTCCCCCTGAGGCAGCGCTCAGATGGAGCTTATCGAGACTCCAGATACCAGGGTCACCTGGGACACTGTGTGCAACCGCCCTGTCCACATACTCCTGCTTCCCCGCTGTTCAGTGACCCAGCACACAACTGCGGGTCCCTTTGGGAAGGGTGGTGGGCCCACTGCAGGCTCTCCTTGCCATGGCGCCGCAGTGTCCCTTCCGCCTGGAGACCCAGCCTCCGCTCTGGTCACTGGGGTCCAGATCTGCAGTCTGGCTCAGGGGGCAGAAGCAGGGCAGGGATGGTGACTGATGGTCGGGGTGGCGGTGCTCAGCCTCCTGCTCTGCAACCCTGCTCTCTCCCAGGTCCCCTTCGAGCTGTACCCGTGTTGGTGTGTGTTCTCCGTGCCCCCAGGGGGCCGTGTGGTCCTGAGAGTCTCTGTACCTCCCTACTGTGTTGTGCCTGGTTGTGTCAGGTCGTAATACCCAGCACACAGTGGGCCAAGTAGTCCAAATGGACTGACTGGATGAACGAATGCCACCACGGGGGCTCTGGAGAGCAGGGGAGGACTGAGCAGCACTGGGAAGGGCCCAGCAGCCATCTTCCCGTAGGCAGAACCACATCCGGTACTAATTCCACATTGGCTGTTTGTGTTTCAGACACGGCCAGCTTCCTGGGAGGTGCTTTGGCCCCTCTGGTGCACTGGATATCTACATGGTGCGGAGGGAGATGCGCTTCCAGGGGATTTGCTCCCAGGGCGTCTGAGGTCTGTTCGCACTGGTGTGAGCACAGCCTGCCTGGAGAGAGCGGATCTGACTACAGGACACCAGGGGGCGCCGTGGAGTGAAGTCAGCACACACTGTCCGGTAAGGGGTCCCTGGAGGTGCACACTCACCTCTGGTTGCTCACGGGGATTCGGGGGCATCTTCCAGGCCGGCCTTTGAACCTCAGTGCCTGACCAAGACAAGTCAGTTAGGTAAACACAAAGAGGGAGCTGCTAACTCTGGGCGTGTGCCTGGGAAGGCCCCAGGGGGACTTGAGGGTTGAGGTTAAGAAGATTTTGTTAGGTGAGAAATGGGGGACGACTGCCCGAGTGGGTGAGGTCCATTCAGCACCTGAGAGAGAGCTTCATGGCTGGAGCAGACTCATTTGCAGAGGGAGGTGGTGGGGGAGGAGGCTGGGAAACAGGTGGGGACTCTGCAGGAGTCTGGGCCGCACCGGGGCCTAGGTCAGGGCCCTCTCTTGGGACGCGGGGAGCATTTGTGCAGACAAGCTGTAGCTTCTTCTCCGCAGAGGAATGCGTTGCTTTGCTTGGCCCTCTCTTGGGACGCGGGGAGCATTTGTGCAGGCAAGCTGTAGCTTCTTCTCCGCAGAGGAATGCGTTGCTTTGCTTGTTTGGCCAGTCAGCCACCCCACAGACCTCTGTGTGCCTCTGATGGGCCAGGCGTGTGTGTGCACGTGGCAGGGTCCCAGCGGTGATCAGCGATAGGCGGCAGCCCATGCTGCTCAGGCGCGGCCATCTGCAGCCAGTACCTCGGCCCTGCAGCGTGCTCCTGTCCTTG
>QZML01004329.1:0-14630 GCA_016801275.1 Hystrix brachyura
TTGTGTATTCATCTCTTCTTCTCCTTTAATTGTTGGACATGGAGACAGATCATGCTTTTTGCATTCATATATCTTGCTTTGCGATCATGTAAACTTGTGGAATTGTCATAACAGACGTGTCACCCATGTGGGATCTGATGTCCCGTGAATGGCATCCCCCTTGACTAGGCTTGTGTTCCCCCAGTTTTTGAACATACTGCTTCCTGATCCAGCTCCTGAACATGGAGTGACACATCTGGGGAGGTTTGCAGATCGTTGTTCTTACAGTGAGAACTCGGGTGACTGTGCTGCATTCTGCTACTTTCTGAAGGAAAACAGAATCGGGGTTCACATACATTCACGTGGATGCAAATTAATGCATCTCTCTTTCTCAGCTATCATTATCTACCTCTGTGCCAATATTCTTCTACTTTCAAGTGTTGTTTTTTGTTTTGGTTTTTATTTTTATTAATTCATTTTGCAGTACATAAGAGTAGCATTCATCGCGAGGGAGGATACATGTGATAATATATCTTAATTCTATTTCAACGCGACCATTCATCCATCTATTCTTATTTTTTGTGAAAATCTCAGATCAGTGCTGTGTGCCAAGTCAGAACTCAGTGTGGGAACAGAAGTTGACCAATCTGGTTTTCGTGCCAATGTAAACACCTGTGCGGAGAAGATAGAAAGAAATGCAATGTCCTTGTTAAGATTTCTGAAGGAGCTAAGTGGGGTGGTGCTGGGCTGTTTTCCCAGCACTCCAGAAGCTGAGGCAGGAAGATTTCTGTGAGTTCCAGGACAGACTGGGTTACATTGTGAGTGCAAGGGCAGCCTGAACTACACAGCAAGACTCTGGCTCAAGAAAAAAGAAACAGAAAAATTCCTGATGACGGAAACAGGGTGTCCCCTAGAGAATAATGGGGGGAGAATAAAAGTCCTCCCCGGTGACCTCAGACCTGCAGGGACACAAACACCACAAACAAGCAACCACTTTGAGAAGGTCAGGAGCAAAGAGAGGAGCAGCTGGGGAAAGTGCCCAGTCAGGCAAAGCTGATCTGTTTCCGGGAACCCGATAACAGAGAAAGGAGGAAAAGCGCCCATCGGCATTTCTCATTTTCCCCTTGAATGACTGTCGGTCACCATCGCTGCACCCAACTCTGAACACTGTGAAGCTTCTCGGCTGCACTTATTCAGAACAGAGAGCACAGAAAGCCCAGCAGCAGGGCGCCCTGCACGGCCCTGCACGCTCACCCCACTCAGGACTCTTTCCACCGTAGCTTCTGCTTCAGGGGAAACACTAGGGTCCTGCTGTGTCTCTGTCTCCCTCCTCTTCTAGCATATTGCTCTCCACGGCCTGAGTCAGTGTATTCATGCACAAATGCAGTCGGGTCCTATTTGCTACAGGTGCTCTTGTCATCACCTGAAATAGTTTGAGTTCTCCCCAAATTTTACAAGCTGGCAACGCAGTTCTCACTTTGTGGTATGAGAAAGTGGGAGCGCGGGGAGGTGACTCATCCCTCGTTCTGGTCCTCATTCATGATGGATGATCCCGCTCACAGATGGCTGGATTCTCGGGCCGTCGGCGGTCTGTTGTGAGAGTGAGTGTCTCCCCGTCACTCTCGCTCTGTGTCGTCACATGGCGCACCCACTTTGTGATGACACAGTATGCGGCCGTCTCCAGAGGTGACTCGCGTGCTCCTGGGCAGCTGGAGCCGGAGCTGGATGAAGTGCGTACCCCAGAACAGACACCGCCTGCTCATGCGGGCAGAGCACGGGTCGGGTTCTGAGGAAGCCAAGCGGGCTGTAGAATCAGAAAGGGCCTGAACATCCCATATGCATGTAGCTCTCAAGGGAAATCGGCACTGTAAACTTCGTGCTGTCAGACCAGAAACACTTCAGGGGCCGTGAGAAGCTGTTTCCTGTGCATGTCTGCTGACCAGGAACACGGTGCGGGTGTTCTGCAATACGTGTGGACGTGGGAATGAAGAGCAGGCAGGGAAGACCCCGGGGCCTGCGCTGAGGGTCCGGGCGGCTCGACTGAAGCCGGGCAGGAACAGGACGAGGCAGAGGAAGAAAACGAGTGGCAGAGGCAAATTTTCAGATGTGGGCACACAGTAGATACCCACGTGGAGACACAGTGAGGAGTCGTATGGATGAGGCTTGTGCCGAATGGTAGGATGCTGAGGGGAAATTTGTTTTTGATCTCAATGAAGGAGAGCTGTCCTAGGGATGAAGACTAGCAAAAACTGACTCTTGATTGGTCCTTGGGCTGACCTCTGAGTTTGGTGGTCGTGTGCGCCCCCTGCTGGTCAGGAGCACATCTGCGGGGAGGTTTTGTCTGGGCTCACACTGATGTCTCCTCACCGTGTCTCTTGCACAGTAATAGATGGCGGTGTCCTCGGTGGTCACGGAGCTCAGCTGCAGGGAGAACTGGTTCTTGGCCGTGTCAGCAGTGATGGAGATGCGGCCCTGGAAAGCTGAGTTGTAGTATGTGCTACCTGCCCAGTACCCCATCCACTGCAGAGCTTTCCCAGGAGGCTGCCGGATCCAGCTCCAGTGATACTGGATACAGACTCCCCGGTGACAGTGCAGGTGAGGGACAGAGTCTCCCCCGGCTTCGGTGACAGTACAGGTGAGGGACAGGGTCTGCCCGGGCTTCACCTGGCCAGGTCCTGACTCCCGAAGTGTCGGATCAGACAGGACACCTGAGGACAGAGGGAGTCATGGTGAGTCTTTGCCATCCCACACCCAGGCCCCTGTGAACACCTGGAGACCCCGGACCCTCACCCAGAGGAGCTGCCGTCAGGCACAGAAGGGTCCACAGCGTGTGCATGGTGGCTGCGGGATGAGGATCGGCACTCCACACTGGCCCAGCCTGGGACTGCGATTTCTTCTGGCAGCGCCCAGTGTGATTTGCATGTGTGTCTGGGGGGCGGTATAAGAGGCTCAGCCAGGTGACACTGGTCAGCTGTCACGGCTTCCTGAGACCTGGCGCAGTGCAGTGGGGGCTGCTGAGCCTGGCGCTGGTGGTCTGGGATTCAGTCCTGGCCAAGCGTCTTCTCGTCCTGTGACTCCACGTGGGTTGGTGCTGCAGATGAGAATAATGTAATGAAAATGCTGAGCGTTTCCCTCTGCTATCACCCCGTCATTCTGTGGCCATAAAGTTCATTTCTGGAAAGACTCTTCACTATAGCATTCCTGGTGGAGGTGCACACTCCACCTTGGCCCACGGGCCTGGAGACATGAAGTCACTGTCTTGGTCCATCTTAATCAGAATATTTACTTATAGATATGGTCTTGGTCCATCTTAATCAGAATATTTACTTAATCAGTAAATATTCCTCCCCATTTTCTCTCCAGTGTCTCTGGAGTCTATAAAGGGAAACAGTGTAGATCCCTGATACAAGAAAGGGCCTCATTGCCCGCAACCCCATAGCTGGACATTGACCACAGACAAGTCATATCTGAGAAGACAGGGGCAGGTGACAGCCTGGGACACTGCACTTAGATTCAGGGCTGTGAGCTGTCACTGAGGGTTGACAGGAGATGGCTATGTGGAGCAGGCTTCACTGATCTCCATGCACCACACAGAGAACACAATGGGAGCCCAGGAAGGGGCAGGCAGGCAAAATGGAATTCTATGCAAACACACAACAAGAGGAATTAAAAACTCTCGTCACTTCCTGGACTGTGCGTGTCTGATCAGAAAGACCAGCTGCCTTCACGTTGGCCCCACAGGTGACGTCCTCACGATATGGCGATTCTCTCACCAGACTCTGTGGGATCCCTCCAAATACGGCCACACTGCCACTGTTAGGACATTGCTGGAGGTCTCCACACCAACTCTGGGGAATAACAGAAGAAGGAGAAAATGTGTTGATGAAAAAAACTACAAAGAGCGATGGACTTTCAGAATAATCCTGTCAGTAATGATGACCACAAAGGGCCTTTCTGCAGTAGACCACGTGTGTCTCACAGCTCTATTCAAGGCCCACAAGGGATGTTCCTGGAGAGTGTCAGGCTGTGACCTGCCTCCTCTAGAGGAATGTGTCACCCCCGTCTCAGCAGAGAAAGATCTGCACTAGGATTCGGGGTCCCAGAGCAGGGTTCTGAGTGTCTCCATCCACGGTGGATACCCAGCTCTCCCCCACATCAGCAGCAATGCAGCCTCGGCCACAAGGTCTCCGTCACGGCCACTCCCACTCCCCAGCTGAGGCCATGTGGCCCAAGACTGCGGGGTACGCGGGTGATACTGGGCATGAGCTGCTGCTGCTGCCATAGTAGATTCTGCTCCTGGCTGCTCCACACAGAAGCCAGATGTGAGGATGCCAACATGATGTGAGGGCAGACACCGGGGCCTCAGAGTCAACTGGGGGGCATTCCCACCGATCCAGTTTGCATCTACATGTTCCTAATCGTTGTGCAGATCTGAGGATCAGTACTGTGCGACAAGTTTGAACTCAGTATGGGAACAGAAGTAGGACAATCTGGTGACCTTGCCAACTTTCGCACTGGCGGGGAGATGACAGAAAGAAATGTAGGCTACTTGCTAAGATTCCCGAAGGAGTTGGGCATGGTGGTTTATGCCAGTAATCCCAGGGCTCCGGAGGCTGAGGCAGGGTGATTGCGGTCAGTACAAAGACAGTCTGCACTACATTGTGCCTACATGGTCAGCCTGATAGTGTGATCCAATCTCCAGATAAATCTATCTATAGATGTATACGTTCCTGAATCTGGAAACCTGGTTTCCCCTTCAGAATAATGGGAGCTTCTCTCCCTGACACGGAGCTCAGGAAGGCCTCTCTGATGAGCGCAGGCCTGGGGGGAGATGAACAGTGAGCCACTCTGAGAAAGTCGGGTGCAAAGAGAGGGGCAGCAGGTGAAATCCCCCAGGTCAGCCAAAGCTCTTATGTGACCAGGACCTGATAACAGAAAAAGGAGGAAAAGCCCACCGTGTGCATTTCTCATTTCCCCCTGAATGACTGTCGGGTACAATCACGCGCCCAACTCTGAACATGGTGATGCTTCTCGGCTGCACTTATTCAGAACAGAGAGTGCAGAAAGCCCAGCAGCAGGGCGCCCGCCCTGCACGGCCCTGCACGCTTCAGAACAGAGAGTGCAGAAAGCCCAGCAGCAGGGCGCCCTGCACGGCCCTGCACGCTCACCCCACTCAGGACTCTTTCAGCTCCAGCTTCTGCTTCAGGGGAGACTCTAGGGCCCCGCTGTGTCTCTGTCTCCCTCTTCTACCCCATTACTCTCCACGGCCTGAGTCACTTTATTCATTAACAAATGCAGTCAGGTCCTATTTGCTACAGGTGCTCTTGTCATCACCTGAAATGGCTTGAGTTCTCCCCAAATTTTACAAGCTGGCAACGCAGTTCTCACTTTGTGGTACGAGAAAGTGGGAGCGCGGGGAGGTGACTCATCCCTCGTTCTGGTCCTCATTCATGATGGATGATCCTGCTCACAGATGGCTGGATACTTGGGCTGTCGGGGGTCTGTTGTGAGAGTGAGTGTCTCCCTGTCACTCTCGCTCTGTGTCGTCACATGGTGCACCCCTTGTGATGGCACAATGTGGGACCGTCGCCAGAAGTGACTCGAGTGCTCCTGGACAGCAGAGGCCAGAGCTGGATGAACTCGTGTACCTTAGAACAGACACCGCCTGCTCATCCAGGGGGAACAGGAGTCGGGTTCTAAGGAAGAAAAGCAGGCTCTAGAATCGGAGTAGGCAAGAATCTTGGATGTGTATGTAGCTTTGAAGAGGAATCAGCTCTGCCAGCATCGCGCCTTTAGACCAGCAGTACTTTATTGGATGTAGGAAGCTGCTTCCCTGCGTGTGCCCTGACCAGGAACACAGTACGTGTGCTCGGCCACACATGTGTGTGAGAATGAAAGGGCGGCCGGGGAGGAACACGGGTCCCGCGCTGGGGGTCTGGGGTGTCTCAAGTGCAGCTGGACAGGAACAGGACGAGGCACAGCAAGAAGGAGGGAGCAGAGGCAAATTTTCAGATGTGTAAGCCTGAGGCACACATTAGATACACGTGTGGAGACACAGAGTGAGGAGTTGTAGGGATGAGTCGGGAGCAGAACTGGTAGGTTGCTGAAAGGGAATTTGGTTTTGAGCCCATGAAAGAGGACTCTTCTTGGGAACTAGACTAGGAAAAAGTGACTAGTGATTGGTCCTTGAGCTGACCTCTGAGTTTGGTGGTCGTGTGCGCCCCCTGCTGGTCAGGAGCACATCTGCAGGGAGGTTTTTGTCTGGGCTCACACTGATGTCCCCTCACTGTGTCTCTTGCACAGTAATAGATGGCGGTGTCCTCGGTGGTCACGGAGCTCAGCTGCAGGGAGAACTGGTTCTTGGCCGTGTCAGCAGTGATGGAGATGCGGCCCTGGAAAGCTTGGTTGTAGCTTGTGCTACCTGCCCAGGCCCCCATCCACTGCAGCGCTTTCCCAGGAGGCTGCCGGATCCAGCTCCAGGCATAACTACTGGATACAGACTCCCCGGTGACAGTGCAGGTGAGGGACAGGGTCTCCCCGGGCTTCACCAGGCCAGGTCCTGACTCCCGAAGTGTCGGATCAGACAGGACACCTGAGGACAGAGGGAGTCATGGTGAGTCTTTGCCATCCCACACCCAGGCCCCTGTGAACACCTGGAGACCCCGGACCCTCACCCAGAGGAGCTGCCGTCAGGCACAGAAGGGTCCACAGCGTGTGCATGGTGGCTGCGGGATGGACACTCCACACCGGCCCTGCGGGTGAGGGAGATTTCTTCTGAGCACCAAATTCCCACCTGACATAAATCTACCAGTGCCAGCAAGCGTGGCATTGCCCTAAATTTGGCTAATATATACACTCAATTTATGCCTCATGTAAGCTTATTCAATTGAAGATAAGGAAGGAATTTATTCGAGTAAATGGATTTCATTAATATCAGCTAAAACACATCCAAGAGGGTTGATTTCCAACATAAACAACTTGGAGTTATGCAAAATTGAGAAGAGCCGGGTGTCCAGAAACGGTGCCATCCCCTAGAAGTCTGATTCCCACAGAGTTCAGCCCACAGAGGGAGGAACCATCCGCAGCACCCCGAGTGGCCACTGAGCCCCTGATCCTCCTGGGTCATGGGGAGTAAACGAGGACCTCAAGTTCTTCTAGGTTATTTTCCAGGGAGTCTGTGAATGAGCGTTTCTGTGGTAAAGGGACTGCATTTGAATGATTAAATTAGAGATTCAAGTCTTGGAGAGCATGCTGAGTCACAGGGGGTGTGCCTTCAGTGCGATTCCAGCTGTGCTGGTGAACAGAACACGGGAGGAGGAGAAGGCGCCGTCATGGCTGAGACAGATGGCCAGAAGCAGGCTCTGATGACAGAAGAAGGGGAAAAAGCTGTTCCTAAATCCAGTAAGGTAGCAAATTCTCCACACCTAAACCACGACAAATGGGTTTCAGACCAGGGAATGTCCTTTTGGAGTTTGCGTTCCTAGAACTCTGATAGCACAAACATATTGTGACTTAACCCCCTACTTCCATCTTGTAAAATGCAGCAGATGCAGGAATCTATCCAGATATTGGTGTCTGTAAACAGAGCGCTGCTGTGACCAAGGTCTGAACAAGAGGAAATGGCGGGGTGATTAGCGGATTTGAAGAGGATGGAAAGACGTTGAGGAAATGAGAGAAAAATATCATAGATTTCCTGACATTTTTTAGCACAAAGTTAATTGCCCTGCAGATGAGGACACAAAAAGAAATGAGAAATACTATAAGAACTCAGAGGGGAAAAGGATTCTTGTTACAGAGTCAGAAAGCTTCAGTGTATGGAGTTCAATGATTCACTCATTTCGGATCTTATGACCAATACATGTGTTTAGCTAATAATATTTGCAAACACCATACTGAAAGAATGTCTTTGTTTCTTGCTGCTTACAGAAAAATAAGAGAGAAAAGACCTAATTGAAGAAATGTGCAGCAAAACCAAACCACAACTTCATCACTTGGAGAATTCTCAGCCTGTCAACATTCAAAAGGATAGTTACAAACAAGCCTGGCTACTCACTCAGAATCGAGTGGATTATAGGAGAAAATCCCAGGTGTCTCTATGCAGCTTTTACATGCGCCTCCCAGGGAAAGGAATAGCAGAATGTCTGTTTCCACAGAGGACTCTTTGAAAAGATATTGACTGATGGATCTCAGCAGCAATGAGGAATGGAGATGGGACTACCCACAAGAGACCCACGGAAACACATTGCCAGCTGGGATGAACCCGCTTTCTACAATCCAAAAACAAACATAGTTTTTAACGTGGTGTATGACTTTCAGCTTTGTGTTTGTGTGTGTGTGAGTGTGTGTGTGTTGCGCGCACACATGCGCGCGCTAAAGATTTTGTCTAACTCATTGCAAACGAAATAACCAGGTATGCTATGATTGGTCAAAGGAAGACCCAGAGAGCAGATATGTTTGCAGCTCAGGAATACAATTTTCATAATTTTCAAATGGACCTATGGAAAGCGGGGACTCGCTCTCTACCAGAACATTTTTACATAGATGTATATGCTTTGCCTTCCCATGGATTTTTAAATAGATCAAAGATAATGAAAGTTTAGAATTAAGCCTGGAAAGGTGTATGGAAGTGATTGTTAGTTTTCATAGGAGAGGCTGAGTAACCTCATCAGCTTGTTCTGAGTTTCCTTACTCTGCTATGTAAATACGACCTCCCTCCTGGACACCTCACTGGTACAAGTGGTGGCATTTCCCGTGACATTTTGAAGCAAGTAATGTCATTTCTTATGCTGGAATTCCTTAGTGGAACTGTAGTCTCCAACCCTAAAGCAAACAAAGTCCTGGTGTTCTGTGGTGCCTTGGGAGTTGTCCCTAGTAGCAGACACTTTGATGTGTGATTTTAACCCAAGACTAAAGGATTTGATAAACGTTGACGTTAGCTAATATAGGTCTGGGCAATGTCCACACTCTGACCTCTTTTAATCCTTGTCCTGTGAGGGCCAGTTTGCACCATAGAATTGATTATTTAATGCTCTCACCTCAAACCCTACCTCTAATAACTTTTTAAGTACCCAACAAATAAATGAAATTTATTGGAAGTTTTCTTTTGCTAGGAGGAGGACTTTCCATTGGTGTCAATGACAGGCTACCTGTTCACCAAACTCCTTCCCAGCTTCCTCACAGTCAGCAGGGGCTGTGCGGCCCACTGAGGCCCAATCACTGTAAGAAGCAGTGAGTCTGGTGCTTCCGGGCCCTGCCTGCTCCCCCTGCTGCCAGCAGGACGCGTTGCCCTCAGACAGGTGGCAGAGGTAGAAAGCTATGTGCAGAGGCCCTTGGGGCCCTGAGTGAGTCCTGCATTTGGTCTGAGTGAGAAACGAACATGTGTTGCACTAAGCCTTTGAATTTTGTGATTTATTTGCAATGTTATCACTCCGAGCTTTGATGGGAGACAGAGTGGACAATGTGACAGAGCCGCAGGGCTCTCTTTGTCACCTTGCTTCTCTTCTGTCCTCCAGCCAGCAGCCACCTCCCCCTCAGCGTTCCCTGCTCTGTGTTCCTTGAGCTCCTTCCGTGCTCACCTGTGATTGTGGACATACCTGTCTCTCCAGGTAACTTTGTGTTTGTTCAATCTGCAATTTCATGTCATTCATGGACCAGTCAAAAGTAATGATGTTTGTTTTTCCAGATTTTTGTAGGTTTCACTAAGTGGGTAATAATTTTCTACGTTTTTACAGGTTCAGTAAAATCCAGGAGCACCTTCATTGCAAATTTGAACTCTTACTAAAGTCAGGACTCTAAAATCATGAATTGAAAATGACTCCTGGAGAGCCATGACCGAACACATCATAACACAGAAACAAAGGAAACGGAAAGACACTCATGAAGGATACTCACGGCGAGATTTAGAGTTTTCAGGGATCATGAACGAGTCGGAATTGAGAGTCTCTAAGTGAAGATCTGGCTACATCTCAGGCGATGCGTGTTCTGGAAGATACTCTCACCCTGAGCTGGAAGTAAAGGATGCTCCTGGGACACCTCACCGCACGGGGATGCTCAGCCCTAAATGCAGCACACCTCAGTGGTGAGTCTGCTGCAGCTGAGGTGCAGGGCTGGGTGAGGAGGTGGAAGTGCATTTGCTTTCCCTAGATGAGTGTGTACGTGAGGTCCGGGGTCACATCTGTGGTGTAGTGGTCTATGTGTGCAGATGTCACCTCAGCTTTGCCTTCAAGAACTGCGAATACGCGGTGTTTGGTGTAGAAATTATTTTCTTCTGTTCACTCTATACCTATTTGACAGAAAACCGTGACTATAACCACGGGACTGACATTACTAAGTATAGAGGTGTGTGTGATTAGTTAAGGAAAAATTAGGAATAGATACGTGATTGTAATACCTTCAAGAACTACGAATACGCGGTGTTTGGTGTAGAAATGATTTTCTTCTGTTCACTATATACCTATTTGACAGAAAACTGTGACTATAACCACGGGACTGACATTACTAAGTATAGAGGTGTGTGTGATTAGTTAAGGAAAAATTAGAAATAGATATGTGATTGCAATACAGAATTAAGTGATATAAATGAAGTGTATATAAAGGCAGAATTATGAGAACTTCTCAAGGAGAAAATAATGTTATGAAGCAGTAGGATTTTATCTTGAATGTTCTATATTATTTTACTGATATATAGATTGAGAGACAGAGAGACAGAGAGAGACAGAAAGACAGAGAGAGAAAGAACTTTTTCAGTTTTCATAGCTGGACCAAAATACCCAGCCCCTGCAAGGTAAAGGAGGAAAGACTGATTTTATCACACACTTTGTAGAGGTTTCACTGCACTGTTGGCTGGTTCCCAGGCAGCGCTCATGGCACAGGGCCAGGGAAAGAGAGAAACATTTCATGGTGTGACGGGAAAAAGCAGCAAGTCTGCCTTCCACCTTTCCCTGTTTATTTCACCCAGATGACAAGCCTATTCATTGGTGCCCCCAACACCCAGGATGGGGGTTCCATTATCCACACCCAGAA
Organism: Hystrix brachyura; assembly: GCA_016801275.1. Taxonomy (NCBI): domain Eukaryota; kingdom Metazoa; phylum Chordata; class Mammalia; order Rodentia; family Hystricidae; genus Hystrix; species Hystrix brachyura. The sequence continues at coordinate 11,002 of QZML01004329.1, forward strand.
CTATGCTAGACCGTCCTTACTGGCTGCAATTTTATCAGCATTCTGGTCTTCGGAGCAATCGCCAGATTCTCCCATCAAGCTCAGTGTGCAGCATTCCAGGGTTGCTTCTACAGCAGGCATCTCCAACCATTTCCAAACTCTTCCCCAAACCAGTTCAAAAGGCTCTTGAACCACGTTGTCAGGTACACTCACAGCAACAACCCCACTCTCAGCATCAAAATCTGTCTTAGTTCCTTCCTGGTTGTTGGGACAAAATACACAACACCTGCAAACTAAAGGAGGAAAAGTTTATTTTAGCTCACCGTTTCTAGAGGTTTCCGTTCATAGCTGGCTGGCTCCAAGGCAGGGGTGCGTGGTGGAGGGGCGCAGCAGAAGAGAAACATTTCATAGTGTAAAAAGAAGAAAGCAGCAAGCCTGCTGAAATGTTTCCCATTATATTCATCCGGGTTACAAACCTATTGATTGTAAGCCACCTTCTCCAGTGTTGGGCTTCCCTTGTCCACACCTGCAAATATGCTAAAATAATCAGTGGATTAATTTAGTTACTGTACACCCTTAATCCATATTCTAGATCCACCCACCTCTGAACAGCCCCACCTCTCAAAACATCAGCCTTTGTGGGAAAATATAGATACAAGACATAACGGATTAAGGAAAGGGGGGGAGAGATGAGAAAATGTCCAAGAGCAAGAACATTTCCACTGTGTTTCATAAATTCCAATTCCCAAGTTCCACAGAGAAAGTGCTGGCTCTGGTCCTGATCAGCTAGCACGGACAGACAGAGCACACTGAGGGCCCTGGACACCGCCCCGAGTCCAGCCAGGCTGCCTCACTTCCCTCCTCCCCTGAGCGCGGGGCTCCACGCGGTGCTGGGGCTGAGCCTGGGACCAGGTCTCCTGAGGTGGCCGGCAAGGAGAGAAGTGCATGTTCTCAGACCCTGTAGAAAGGGAGGTGAAGGATTAATTCCCTAATCTGAAGCATTTATTTCTGCATAAGGCAACTTCCCGCCATTGGAGTAAAATTATGACACTCATTTTTAGACGAAGATGACTTAGCATTCAAAGGAAACCTAAACTCACAAAATGTACAAGATGCTTTGAGGTGCATGCAAGTCACGTTTACTCATCAGGCGAAATTCGTGTTTAGGAGATGAAGAAAATAATTGTGTAAATATACACTTATGCAATTTAACAGAGAATCTTCACTTGGAACTCGGTTGCTTCCCAAGTCATCTGCAGCTTATGTGGTGCCGGGCCTCCTCAGGTCACATGGTGTTAAGACAGAGAGGAAACCCCAGAGGCTGACAGGAAGCCCTCACTGCACAGCTTCCTTCCTTCTCTGCACCTGCTCCTGGGACTCTTTTGGGTGTTCAGCGGATTCTCAGATTCTCTGCGCCCCCTCCTGGTGGTGGGTGTCTGGGCTGTAGTGCAGGATCATGTCCTCAGTTCTCAGACTGACGATTTGTAGATACAGTGTGTCCTTTGCATTGTCTCTGGAGATGTCCACTTGGATTTTCTTGAAGGCTGCATAGTATGTGCTATCTCCACCATTTCCTAAGTAGCAAGACCCACCTTGGCCCCTTCCCTGGAACCTGGCAGAATCAGTACAATTCATTCACTGAAGGTGAATCTAGAGACTGCACAGGAGAGTGTCAGGGACCCTGCAGGCTGTGCAAAGCCTCCCCGACACTCCACCTGCCAACAAAGAATAAAATTAGAGTGTTATACCCTTTTCATGAATTCCTATCCTAAATTACGTCACCCATTTTCTAAGAAAGTCTTGTGCTCCATCACCCCTGTCCTCTCAGCCCCAAGCCAGCTGCTCCTCCCTCAGGGTTTCTGACACACTCAGGATGCGGGTCACCGCACTGTGTCTCGCACAGTAATACACGGCTGTGTCCTCAGACCTCAGACCGCTCAGCTCCATGGAGGCCGTGCTGGAGGAGGTGTCTGCAGTGAGGGTGACCCTGTCCTGGAACTTCTCAGCATACTCAGTGCTACCATCCTCTGGGTCATTCCATCCAATCCACTCCAGCCCCTGTCCAGGGCCCTGTCGCACCCAGTGCATGTAGTAGTCTGTAAAGGTGTAGCCCGAAGCCTTGCAGGAGACCTTCACGGAGGCCCCGGGGCTCCTCAGCTCAGCCCCAGACTGCACCAGCTGCACCTGGGCGTGGGCACCTGTGGAGAGGAGACAGGAGTGGAGGCAGCGCCCACAGACAGACTCTGGTCCCCTCCTCAGCCCTACAGATGGGAATCCCCTTACACTGCACAGCTGCCACCAAGAAGAGGATTCTCCAGTTCCCGTCCATGATGAGGAGCTGTGCTCTTGGGGATCCCGCAGAGGAAGCTGGTGGTTGTGGAATGATCTGGGGAATAGATATATCCATATTTACCACACGAGACTCAGGTGATTTGCATATTCATGAGGCAGGAAACTACTTAAGTCAAGACCTGATCCAGCCTGAGAGAAGGAGGTAGTTGCATATGGGCCGTGCGGCAGTGGGGAGGCGGGACCCGTGTCCTTATCCTGTCTGAGGAAATGCATCCCTGCTACTTCCTTAAACCCCGAGCATCCAGACCTCCCTTCACCGAGAATCAAACCAGCACAGGAAGGTTCTGCTCTGGAAACCCACCTTTGAATGGCCCATAAACCGCCTGAACCTCTCTTGGCCATCAGTGTCCTTGATGCCAAGCAGGAGCATTGATCTCTTCCTGCTTCTGTCCGGTCTCAATGGAGCTCATTGTTGACTCTGAGAGGGACACTGTGCATCCCACACGAGTACACTGAAGGGCCCACGGGCACCTCTGATATCAGCCAGGCTGCCCGGGATGGCTTCTCTTGGCCAATTTGCTGATCCCAGCTGGTGCACAGGAACACACTTGGTCCTCAGCTGTGTGGTCTAGGCCTGAGCATCTGATCCCACCAAGGACAGGATATGAACGTGAATCTGGATACCTCAGTTTCCAGAATCTGGCCTAAGAATGAGTATTGAATTTCTTTGGGTCTCATTCCTAACGAAACAGACCAGAAATTTGTAGTCTCCACAGTAATTACTTGGGCATCCATTCTTCATCCTTACCCAGTGATCCGATCTGCATGGTCCTTGCACCTGCCCCGTGCCATGACCCTCTACAGCCCTGCGCACACTTCGTCCTGGTGTCAAAACCAAGATCTGAGAGTGCGGATCATATTCCCACGACCTGTGTGTCTCCCAATATACTGCACCATTTGTGTTTTTTAAGTCCATTTTATGTTCCAGCCCCTTACCACTGAGATATACAAAGCACCAGAAAACCTACATATGTGGATCTCCTTCTATGACTGAGTGAGATAAACTTATTCAGTCAACCAAGATATTTACTAAACACGGGTATTCATTATAAACTTCCAGTTTGGGATGAAGTTTTGAAAGTGGAGGACCCAAGCTGTGGAGGAAGCTGCAGTAGTTTCCACACCTGCTCCTCAACTGCAGCTGTGCGGGGTGAAAGCAAAGGGTTGAACTGGCTTTAGAGGCTCTTTCTGGGAGACCCTGATCTTCTGACACATGTCCCAGAGCAGGGGACTCTTACTGATTGTGCTACTCGTCGGGGAAACCTGAGCTGGGGGGTGAGAACCAAGCTGGGGCTTCC
>QZML01004344.1:6000-18227 GCA_016801275.1 Hystrix brachyura
TATTTTCTATTAAATTCAAATTAAATTATTTAATTACTTTATGACTTGTTTTTCTCATTCAGTCTCATAGCAGATCTATGACCACAGATGGGACTCGAAGACCAGAAGCAGTTTCCTGAATGTTCTGTTTTACATAAGTCTGCATCAGTTTTCAGACAACCTGGGCTAGTGTGGGTGGAATGACAGGACAGCCCAATAATAAGTGATTCAAAACCTCCACCAGCCTGAAAGGAGAGAGGCTTAGAACGGATTAAATTTAATTGAGAACAAATACAATATTTACACTTCTAATAACTATGCACAGTCATGCACAGATTACAGATACAGATTTCTTTCATAGTCATTTTACACTCTTTTGGGCTGATAAAGAGTACAGGAGGACATTGACTTGCCGACTGCACAGTGACCCAAGCATAGTTGAAGGGATGTGTGCAGAGAGGTAAGACCCTTTCTAATCGATCCTGGATCTTTGATATGGAAACTGGTATTAAAAAACGACTTAAGATTCACACGAGTTTAAAGAAACACTCAATTATCTTTTAATCTTATAGTTGTTTTTACTTGATTTAGGTGGTACTAGTGAAAGCAATTCACCCTTTGTCCCCACCAGGTTCCTTACCAAAGATGCTAAGTACTGACCAATTGATGGATCGGTTGTTAATTGTTTTGTTAACCTCTGAAACAGAAAATCTAGTAAATAGGCAAGAATCACTGAGTCAGAGCACAAATAAACCTTCATTATAGAAAGTGAGCTGAGTAGTTTTCACTGGGAATTATAAGTGCTTTCTCTTTTCCAAATATTATTAATTTTGGAATACTCTAACAAGGATTCATAGTCAAAGCTTTTGTTTTGTTCTAGATTTTTGTTGTAATTATTATTATTGCCTTGATTTGTAGACTCGCTATTCTGAATAATAAATGTTCAAATCAGAAAAACAGTACGCATTGACCATTGAACAAAACAAGCCATCTTCATCAAATGAAGGTGTTATAAACAATAATCCGGCATCCTTGGAGGACAGTGTAGAGTTCACATCACTGGGGTCTTATTAGTATGTTTGCCTAAATGCATTTCTTCCACTTTAAAATGCCTCCAGATTCTCATGATTGACTTCAATATCCTGAAAGACATTGAAAAAAAATTCCCTGGCCCTTCAGGAAACAATGAAGAAAAATACAAAGCAAACTAGATAAGTTTTTTTTTTTAGGCCTCTAGGAAGTAAGAAAAAGATCGTTTGTAAGTCCAACTTCAAAAAGAACTTTTGGCATATCTTCACTCACAAGGTCTTAATAACCTCAATGAATGGGGATGTTAACTGCCATAAACATGTAATGTTAAACATAAACATTGAATGCCATAAACATGATTAACAATATCAAAAAGAATGAAGGGGGGAGGAGAGCTAGAGGAGGAGGGAGGGAGGACGAGGGAAGAGGATAAAAAAAGAAACTAGCTGTATTATGTGCATGCACCAAGTCCCCAAGATGATTGTAAAATATATGTACTACGAACTTGTACTAATAAAATAAAATTTAAAAAAGAAAAAAGAGAAAGAACTTTTGAGAAACCTAGAATTTTAAAATGGAAATATCTTTTATTCAAGCCTGCCATCTTGAGGTCAATTAGAGAAATACTTAGTCTTGTTGAAGAATCTATGCCATATAAAGAGCATGATTTGAGGGGGAATGAAAATTTAAAGAACAAATAATGCACACAAAAAAAAGTAAAAAAAAAAAATTATTCTCAGAAATTGTGAATCTAGAGCTTGCCACTATCAGCATGTTAAAGGTCATCACTGTTTGACTGAATCTGATTTTGTCAGTTTCCCTCAGCCAGAGACCACTAGGAATATACTCAGAGTTGGAAAAGTTCAGTTACTGTATGTTGCAGTGAGCAAGAACACGTCGCATGGGGAACTGTGGTGTGTCTGCGTGAGAAGGTGTCAAAAGGGATTTATTATGCAAGGTTTCAAGGATTAAGGCATTCAAGGTTTAAGAAAGCAGAGCTTTGCTTTGGTTTGGAAGTATGGAGCATTTGTTACAATTAATCAATCAATATCAATATGGTGTTATTAACTAAAGTCCATAGTTCATTCAGATGTCCTTACTTTTTACTTAATGTCCCTTTTCTTCCCCCTCCCTTTCCTCTCCCCATTTCTAACCTTCCTTCCTCCCTCTCTTCTTTCTCCTTCTTCCTTCCTGCTTTCCTCCTTTCTTCCCTTCCCTTCTTCCTTCCCCTCCCCCCTCCTTTCTCACGCTCTCTCTCTCATTTCTTTCTTCCAGTGCTTGACACTGAAGGCCTCTCACATGCGAGGCTACACCCCCAGCCACTATTGCCCATTTTGTGTTCCAGAATCTCATCCACATTACATTTAGTTATTATGTTACATTAGACCACTCCTGGAACGTGATAATTTCTCATTTGTCTCTGATCACCATGACTATTTTTGATGGGTGCAAGTCAAGTGGTTTGTGAAATACCTCTCCACTGGAATTTGCCTAACATTTTCTTCTTTTTTTTTTTTTTTTTTGGTGCTAGGAATCGAACTCGGGGCCTTGCACTTGCTAGGCGAGCACTCTAACCACTGAGCTAAATCCCCAGTTCTCATTTTCTTCATGATTAACTAGGACTATAGGTTTTGGGTTCAGGGAGACATAGAGGTAAAACCCTGCTTTCATCATATTATATCAAGATATATCATCAAAATGATTTATCACTGTTGACACTGACCTCGATCATCTGCCTGAGGTAGCATTTGTTAGGTTTCTCTATACTAAAGTTACTATTTCCGTGCTATATTCTTTAGAAAGAAGTCACTACACACAGACCACACATAAAGAGTAGAAATTTATACCACCACTTCTTGAGGGCAGGATTCTAAACAAATTATTTGGAATTCTCCATGGAAGAGTTTTCTGCTCTCTGTCATTCATTTCTTTATTCAGTCACTTATTTGTGCCTGTACAGACTCATGAATATTACTTTATACTTTTTTTTTTTGGTGCCGGCGATTGAACTCAGGGCCTTGTGCTTGCAAGGCAAGCGCTCTAACCACTGAGATAAATCCCCTATTATTTTATACTTTGGCTTATAATCCAATGTTATTTATTTTGTTGGTCAAATTGTATCAGGAATTCTTTTGATTGGTTCTGTGTCCCTTTGACATTCCTCCACTGATGTAGGGTTTTTGCTTTTGTTTCTTGAGCAATTCTTTACTTTCTGCCACTACACTGTACTTTGGGGTCATCTTGTACAGTTCTTGCTTCAGTTCTAAACCCAGCCGTTTCTCTCTGGACCCCCAGTTCATGTGGTTGGAAACCAAGATCCAAGTGCTTCATTACTCCTAGAGGTCATTGCTTCTAGGCTCTCTCACTTGAATTCATACAAACTCTGTGTCTCCAATTCTCATTCATCACCCAGAGATGGTTCTAATCTCCCCTCCTTGCAGTATGTAAATCCCTACTCCAACAGGGAAAAGCCTGGTTTGCACTGAATGGCTGTTGCCATTCATGTATCTGATTGTTTAGCTCTGGATACTTGTGTAAGAGTGTCAGAACTGGCAACATGATCTCCATGGAAACAACTTTATCCACAAGCGTTCAATGAGCGCTTACATTTTAAGCATAAATTTAAGTCTTTTATAGTAGAGCCTGCTTGGAATTTTTAGTTTTTCAAATATAAACAATTAAATAACATAATTAAGTAAGGATTATCCAAGGAGAGTCTCTAGGAAAACTGTACAGAGTATTGATAATTCCCTAAGGGAGGTAAGCAATTATGAGATTTTTTCTTTCTTCAGGTTAGGGCGGGGGGCTGGATTTGACTGTCAGAATAGTAGATAATGATGGGCAAATGGAAAGGCAACAGCATTTCATGGGCATTCCAGGACCACCTGAAAAATTATAAATACTTTTGCAAGGAAAACTTGGAAAGCATGGGCATTACTAAGTTTACTGGAGAGTATAGCTTGGTAGATAAAAATCTTATAACAATTAAAGTTAGGAAAATTTTAAACAAACTAGCTATTGTTTTTTATTGCTCTGTAAAAACTCATTTTCTATCTCTGTGACCAGTTTTAGAGGGATATATATATATATATATAATCCATATATAAAATATATGACATTTTATATTTAATCTGTTGTTTTAAGAAATAAGAGTTCATTGTATTTAGTAACTAGCTCCTTGTGTCTTTTTAAAAATTTATTCAGAAACTGTTCAGATATTCAAAGATCATTTCTAAGTCAACTTAATCGTTTCACCATTATCTTAAATGTAATAAAGGATCTGGAAATTACGATGTGGCTAACGTTACATTTTTTAAATTTAGAACACTGTAAATTTTCTTAAAATTAAATCTTTTAAAAGTATATTATCATTGTATTTAGTTGAATACAATTCATATCTACATAAATATTTTTTAATTTTAAATGTGCTATGGTAGTTCATTTAGCTCATAAAACCATATAGGATAATTTGAATTATAAAAATGTAACCCTAATTGGAACAAATCAAAATATTGTGCTAATAGTATTTCTATATTGTAAAATGATTTTTAAAGAATTTAAATCATGCAAAATTCTTATTTTAGTTTGAAATTAAAACTTTCTTATTATATCATAGCTAGAAAAAAAAGGTTAACAAAGAGATGTAATAGATATTATATAAAAGGAAGATAATATTCAAAAGAGAGGAGAACTAGAAAGGGAGAAGGGAGAAAAGAAGGAAGTGAAAAAGGAAAGAAAGGGGAAAGAGGAAAATGGAAAAATATAAATAAACCTGCTGTAAATAAGGAAGGAGGGAGCAGAAGGGAGGGGAGGGGAAGAGGGGGAAAAAACCAAGATATGTCATGTACAGGTACAAAATAACCATGATGAATATGATCATTATGTATACAATGTACCAATACATGTTCTTGCTAAAAAATAAAATAAATGAATAAATAAAAACAAAAACGAAAAAGTTTATTACATAAAGATGCTTTCTGGTACTCATACAAAATAGGTTTTATTTCTTTATTTATATTTGGGTGCTGGGGATTGAACTCAGGGCCTTGTGCTTGTTAGGTAAGCACTCTGCCACTGAGCTAAATCCCCAACCCCCAAAAGTTTTCTAACTTTTTTTTCTGTTAGAAAATATTTACTGTTTATCTGTTCTTAAAATTCCTATAATGCATGCAAAATGACAGAATTTTTAAAAGTCAGTTACTCTTTAAAGTTTATAAGAGAGGGGGAAAAAGAAAATAGAAGAAAAACAAAGTGACATACAATTGGCTTTGACAGGGTTTGAGCTCTAGACAACTTACCAAGTAATATAAAAAACCATCAATTATTAATCCTTGCACTATAGAAATAAAGTGGATAATTTCTATGCTAAATAAACTGAGTTTCTCTTTAAGAAAAACAAGACAAGTTTCCCATGAAGATTTGTCTTTTGTTCTTCATGTCAGAAGTTCCCAAAAGTGACCATTGTATTTCTAAGCAGGCCTTGGTGAAATTTTGCAAGGGAGAAGATCAGTGTCTAAATTACCATTATGGTGAGAAAACATGATGAAGGAAGCAGGTGCTGGCCTGGAAGAAGTGTCATTCTAAATTGGGAAGACTTTACAAACTGATAGGTTCTATCTATAAGGATGATATTCATGTAACTTTGTGTCTCCGGAATTTGGCCAAAGGAGCTGAGCAAAGTCACCTATATACCCATCTTTTTCTCTCTTTGACACATACACACATGCACACGCACACGCACACACACAATTGGTAATGATTTAATATCAAGTTACTATTAACTGCTATGACTCATATACGGAAAGTCCATTTACAAATAACCACTTCTTGAACCTTTCCAATTTTAAGAAACACTTCACTCGCTTGAAATAAGAGGAAAGGGACCTTTTTTTTTTTCAAGAGAAAAAGTACAGGATTTTTTAGTGAAAACTGCTCTTAATGTTCTTTGACCAAAGCAGTTTCTGCAAAGCCACGGGGGTCTGCCCTGTTAATGGAGGAATCTATTCAATTGATAAGTGCTCCTTAATGCAAGTGCTGATCAATTCCTCTAACTGTTATAGACCCAAGCTTCTTTATGGCATCCCTCTTGAGATGAAAGAGACACCACCTATTCCAATTTCTGAGACCTAAATATAAAAGTTCTGGAAGTCTAAGGGATAGTATAAGCAAATGCTGAAAAAGGATTGTATGAGGCAAAAGTTAACACGGCAACTCCATTGTGAAACAAAATTTAAAAAGTGAATAATCTGTAATCTTCAAATTCATTTTTGTTCTGAAAAATCAAGGTAGAATTATATCCAAATTGATTTTCACTTAGTAAGGCACATTAAAGAAATATAAATCCATAAGTTGTCTAAATCTTCTCTTCACGTTCTAGGACCAGTCTTGCGGATATAAAGTATTTGAGATGACACAGTGTCCAAGTATCGAAGTTTCTAAGTTGATCATAAAAGTGCTCTTGTGGTGACAATGTTGGGACCACTCAACCAATTCTAGGTATCTGCTTTCTAAAGGTTTCCAACTCATCCACACATCCAGAGGCACATCAGATACACTTTAATTTAATGATTTTGGGAACTGAGCTACCAAAAAATGGAAAGCAATTTAAAATAAACCGTCTCTTTGGAAGTCATAGGGCACTGGAAGGTGGTACCAGAACTTAATGGTACTTGAGGAAGTGGACAGAAATCAAGAGGATTTTGTCAGCAGGCACCATGTAGATTAATGGAAAATCAAGGAGTTTGAGGGTAGTTGGATACGGGTTTGTGCAAATCTTAAGAGGGTTTCTTTGTTTTTTGTTTGTTTCGGTGTTTTTGGTTTTTGTTGTACTAAGCATTGAACTCAGGGGGTTCTACTGCTAAGCTACATCTCAAGTCCTCTTGTGTTTTTATTTTTTGACAGAGTTTCACTAAGTTGCTCAGGCAGCACTCAAACTTATGATCCTCTGCCTCAGCTTCCCCCCGACCTGGGATTACAGGTGTGCACCACTGTGCCCTGCTAGGAGGGTATTTTCTTTAAATATTTTTTAGAATTTGTTTATTCTCACGTGTGTCAACAAAAGACTGGATGAATCTTGAATGTCCCTGTTCCTCAGGAAAAAGGCAGGTCTACTCTCAGCTGTGTACCAGCCAGGGCTGTTTCTCAGAGTTGATCTGAAGTTTTAGGGCTTAGCAACGTTTTACTGTATTTTCAAAAACCAAATGTAATAAAGCCACAATAATCTTTCTCCCATAGGAAGGTCATCTCCCAAATGATTTAAAGGCTATATGAGGCATGTTGGATTCCATATTTTGTTTGAAGATCCAAGGTCAGAATGGCTATCTGGTAAAGGGTTTTAATGCCCGGTGATAGGTTCATCATATATTGATTGTAGGATCTTGGACAAGTTAATAAAGTTAATAACTGAGTCTTATTTTCTTCAAAGAGTGGTTTTAGGAATAAGACTGGTTGGTATAATGCCTGGCTCATAGCTCAGCAGTTGGTAGGCATCCCTATTAGTATGGGATTGCATGTAGGGGAGGGCAGCAACTGATATTTAAATGGCAGCTACTATGTGGCAGGCACTGTACTAGCTACCTTCATTTATTATTTCCTTAATTCCTACAAAACCCCTGGGAGACAGAAGGTCTTCTATGCCACAGGAGAAAAGAGACAAGAGAAGAACTAAGACAAGAGAGCAAAGTTGAGTAGAAAATGCACCAAACTGGAGGAGGAGTTTGTCTCTTTGTAATAGATGCCTACTAATTCTTTCAGCTACGGGGTCATGATTCTGTAGTCCAATAAAATAATGATAACACAGAGTTATGGTCACTTTTTTCAACAGTGACAGGAATCTTAAAAAAGAAAAATAAGACCTTTGAAATGCTGTATTTATGAATGAATCAACATGCCCATTTTTTAGAGCAACTCTTAAAGAAACTGTCAGCAATTACTTTTTAATGTCTTATTGCAGTAACCAAAACTCTGAAACACGTTTTGTCCTGGGAGTTGTGGCCTACAGTGTCAAAAATGGCTGTAAGTGCAATGCTAGTTGGTGCTTGAAAAGAAGTTTCCTTCTACTCTTTCTCTTACCTGCAAAATTGTGAACTGCCACCTGGTGATAGCAGAGTTCCATGCCATTCAGGAGAAACGAGCACTCCTAAATATAAAAATAAGGTATACAAATGCTGATTGGCTTATGTTCAAGGAATAAGTTTCTCTTAAAAGCTAAGTTAGGAATTGGGGATTTAGCTTAGTGGTACAGCACTTACCTAGCAAGCACAAAGCCCTGAGTTTGACCCCCAGCACCCCCCGCAAAAGCTAAGTTATTAACCAAAATGAGTATTGTCCATACAGACAAACTCAAGTATAAATTAGGGAAAATGTGTCAGGCAATGAGCAAGACTCTTGCTAGTATTACCAGATCCAGTGAAATCACATTTCTGTTCAGCTTTTCATAGAGCCTCATCACAGGGTTGTTTCTTTAGCTCATTTTATTAAGATGTTTTATTAGTGCCTTTGTAGCTGCTTCTCTAACCAGACAACTGTAGCTGCCATAGCTCTCATACTCACAACTCTGAAGTTTTTTTAACCCAAGAGGGACACTTTCTATCTTCTGTAAAACCTAAAGATTTGGGACTCAAAGGCTGAGAAACTTTAATTAATGCTTATGTTTTTTCTTCTTTTATTAACTTCACTTTGACAATTATCTCATGCTTTCTCTAGATAGGTAATTTGCAGATAAATAGTTAAAAGGCTCATTTGTTCCACTTTTACACACTTATATTATAATACAGTTTTCAAGTGTAGTACAAATAACAGTTCACAAAATTTTTCATGCTTCAGACCTGAATTACTTTTTAGAACCAGATGAAGCAATTTTAATTAATTTATTTATGAAGACAGATCACTAAAAAAATCTATTGTCCATTTGGCCTCCATTGCCATGGCATATGGGTGAATATTGCTGTGGCTTTTTTTGATTGCACATATATCTAAAATTTGATGGAAATAATTACAAGAAAAATTAAAAATATATCAGCTAATATTTTATTCTTAACTGAGCAAAGTTCTGAACCAAATTTGTGATTTTTGCTTGCAACCCACTTATCAGTTAAAATAAATAGATACATTTTATTTTTTACTGCTAACAAGTAATAATTTTACAAATTAATAGGGTTCACTGTGACATTTCTCAACATGCATATATTATGCATGGATCATGTCCACCATCCTTTCTAACACTCTTTCACTCTTCCTCTTCCCCAGGCCACTTCCAACTCTCTAATATTTACTCTTCTATTTTCAGGTCACCTTATTTTAATTTCCACATATAAGAGAAAACATGCAATACTTGTTTTTCTGTTTCTGACTTATTTCACTCAACTTATCTTCTAGTTCTGCCCATTTCCCTGCAAATGACAGGGTCTCACTCTTTTTTATGGCTGAATACTACTCCACTGTGTATATATGCCATATTTTTTGCATCCATTCCTCTGTTGACAGGCACTTGGTCTGATTCCATAACTTGGCTATTATGAATACTGCACAATAAACATGGACGTGTAGGTGTCTCTTTTGTATGCTGGCTTCATTTCTCTTGGATCTACACCAAGGAGTAGGATAGCTGGATCATACGGTAGTTCTATTTTAGTTTTAATATGGAAAACTCCATACTGATTTCCATAGTGACTGTCCTAATTTTCATTCAAAGAAATAGTAAGTGTTCCTTTTTCTTTACAGTCTCACCAGCATTTGCTATTTTTTGTTTTGTTTTTCTACAATAGTCACTCTAACTGGAGTGAGATGAAACAGCAATGTAGTTTTGAGTTTCTTATCTAATAGTTCCATTTTTCAATAAACAAGAGTTCCCTTTTGATTGCATAATTGCCTGTGATGGGTTGTCTCTGGTCATCTTAGCAGTATCCCGTCTCACCTCCAAAGTTGGAACCATGATTCCCAGAGTATTTCCACCTGGGATAGTAAAACGAGAAATGTACAGCTTGAATGAAAAGAGGGAGAAAATCAGTGGGTCATGATTTCATTTTCACCCATGGGAGGAACTTGCATGCATAAGATTTGAAAAGCTAAACTCTGTTCTCAGGGAACATGGTGGAGAGAATTGCTTCCCTTAGCTCGGCCCACTGAGTCATTAGGGGACCGTTCATTTGATGCTTTACCTGAAGCCATTCAGACCGTCTCTCAGTCAGCTCACCTACATATGTGGCAGCCTACTTTCTGCATTAAATTCTTTTGCTCCTATAACATTCCCAGTGGCTCTGTTTTCTAGAATGAAACCACTCTGGTACTGTAAATTATATGGATTGCTATTAGAAAAGCTCAGACAAAGAAAAACTTTCATAAAATCTTGCAAACTTTGTTTAATGAAAGACAAACAATAGTAATTAATAGATCTAATGGAAAAGAGAGTTTTCTACCCTTACAAAAAGCTGCATTCACACAAGAAAATTAAATGTTTCAATATAGGTAAGGATTCTATGTGAAGTACCTACACTGATAAAAATCTTAGCTTTTAATTTGGAAAACATTGCCTTTTACTGCTTTCTCTCATACTTTCTGAGAAGGCCGGCTGCACTGCCCAATTCCCCAGGGTCATTTAGCATCTTCCCTGGCATGTCTCTAGCTTTACCCTAGCTGTGCTGAAGTGTAATGTCCTGTTTGTTAATGTGCGAAACAGAAACTCTACTGACACCTAATGCATTCCACTGACATGGGCTAGCAGATTTCTTGTAATTGTTTGACCTTCTCGCCCTCTCTGCATGTTAAATTACTAAAGGAGTGGATGTGCTAAAAGTTTAGTGCCCTGAAAATGTTGGAAGAAAAGGTCACACGAATCCAATAAACACACAATTTTATTTTTCATAGGTGATGAAATTCATGATACAGTACCACATACCTTGTAAAGTATAGAAAAGTACTAAACCCTCAGACAGTCCTGGCAGGTCTCACTTCACCCCATATATTTGCCATATGTCAATGTATACTTAAATTCTCATAGTTCTAGAGCAGTGAACCCTTCTTTTGTATATTTTAAAATTTAATATATAATAAGACAAGTAAGAAGAGAAATTGAGAACAATAAATAAACACAGAAAAGTTATACTTACTTATATTTTAAAACACAATTGAAGGATTTTTTTCTTAGCGAAGACAATTCAAATTAAAATGGGAAGAATGAATTGTATGCATTCACTCTTTTTCCCCACAAAATACTGTATTTTCAGGATGGGGTACGCTTTTACTTGGTAACAAGCACCGTCCCCTATCTCAGTATCTTTTCACAGCAAATTTTGGAAGTTATGATTCAACCAACAATACTCTTTAATTCTTTAATTTATAAATGTGGTTTTCTTTCCAATCACTGTAATTCTAGGCTTTATAAGCTTCTCAAAACTGCAACATTCCTTTACTCAATGCATATTTAGTTAGATCTTCTATATGCCAGGCACTAGGAATAAAGCCATAATAACAAACAAATAAATAAAAATTGAGATGAAATTCTTGCTATGGTTGGGGCCCAGAATATGCTACCCCAAAATATGGCACTTGGAAATTGAGAAAATAGTAGAAGTAAAAATTTCCTTCTCTGATCTTCTCCTGCAATCTGTGTGAGAGCTAACCATGAAGGAATTCTCTGACTTTCTTCCTCCGAAAGTAAACCGTTAGACCCTCAAGTGATAGGTGTCCCTATACCCAGAGGAAAGGAATGAAGATAGGAAAATCTGAATAAACATGACTCACCTAGTTCCCCTCACTTTATTACCAGTAAGTCAGGACTCCTTTTTGTGCAGACACTCTCCTACACAATAGCGATTCTTCATTGAACTGAAGCATAAAAGTACACAGCTGACCCTTGAGCCTCTGCGCCTTCATTTCTGAAGGTTCCCACATCACATAAAACTTTGGTTAAATACATTTGTTACGCTTTTCTCCTAATAATGTGTCTTTTCATAGGAACGTCAGCCATGATCTTTGTGATGGACAAGGAAAAGACATTACTTTTTCTCCCCTACAATGTCATGCGGCTTACAGTCCACAGAAGAGATGGACAGTAAACAGGTATATGGAGTATGATGACACAAAGAGAAAAACGAAGCAGTGTAAGATGATAGTGACAGAGTGGAATATGCTATTTTGGATAAGGTGGTTACGGAAAGCCTCTTCAAGAAGGAAAATGTAACAGCTTGAATGAAAAGAGAAAATCAGTGGGGCTAGGAATA
>QZML01004344.1:18776-29890 GCA_016801275.1 Hystrix brachyura
GAATCAAACAGGAGTCCCTCCGACAGTATTAGACAGAGCCAATGTCACTAGCAAAGGGAATTTCTCAGGAGCTTTTAGAAGTCAAATATTTCTCCCTCTTTCCTGCCCACCTGTCCACATCAACTACTAAAAAGACTATACAAAGTATGATCTTAGAAAAAGAAATAAATCAAGATAGAATCTTAAAAAGTACTGGAGTAACCCACAGGGAGGCAAGAGAAAAGGCGTGAAAAACAGAAGACTCAAACGAAAAGCAAATAATAAACAGTATACTTAAGCACTAATTTGTCAAAAAATTAGCTTAAGTATATATGGTCTAAATATAAAGACAGAAATCGACAGAGTAGATAAACATGCACATACACATACATTGATCTCGCAAGAAATGCACTTTGAATTCAATGACATGCATAGGTTAAAAGGAAATGACATACAGAGGTTGAAAAGAAAAAAGGATTAAAAACACATACCAGAAAAATATCAATCAAAAAAGAACAAGAGGGGCTGGAGATTTAGCTCAAGTGGTAGAGAGCTTGCTTAGCAAGTGCAAGGCCCTGAGTGCAATCCCCAGCAACCCCCCCAAGAGGAAGAATGTTTGCCTAATTTGATAAAATAGATTTTAAAGCAAAGAGAATTAGTAGAGGCAAAAAAGGATATTACATAATGACAAAAAATTTATACCACCTGGAAGACAAATACTCCTAATGGTGTATGGACCAAACAGGAGAGCTGCAAGACACATGAAGCAAAAACTAATAAAGCTGAGAAGAGAAAGAGACAAACCCACAGTGATAGCTGGACTTCAGTATCATGTTTTCAGCAACCAATACAACTGCTAGAGAAAGGTATCATCAGGGAGATAGGACATTTGTAACACGACCAGCCAAAAGGTTCTAACTGACAGTAGTAGGATGTTCCGCCAAACAAAAGCATAATACATATTTTTTTCTCAAGTGCACATGGGGAAAATTCACCAAAACAGACTATGTCTTTTGCCTTAAAACAAACCTTGACAAATTCAAAGTAATTTAAATTATACAATTCACAATCCATAATTATAATTGAATCAAACTAGCAACCAATGCTAGATATTTAAGAAATTCTCTAAACGTGTAAAAATTTACAATATACCTCTCGGTAAACATAAACTCTAAAAGAAAAATTTAAAACACATTGAACTTAATGAAAAAGAACACACAATGCAGCAAAACATGTAAAATACAGATATGGCATTGCTGGGAGGAAAACTGATAACCCTATCTACCTAGGAAATTGGGAAAAAAACAAAATTAACTGCAAATACAATGAAATCAATGAAATTGAAAATAAGAGAACAATAGAGGATCTAATGAAACAATAATTGGTTCTTCAAAAATAATCAGCAAACTGATATACCTCTGACAAAATAAAAAATAAAGAGAAAATACAAGTTACCAAAACAGAGCAGGGAATATCATTACAAATCCAGGAGCCACTTAAAAGATAAACAAATAATCCAACCAGGTTTACATTCATAAATACATAATTTACAAGAAATGCACCAATTCCTTGAACTTCACAAACTTCCAAAACTCAACCAATATGAAATAGTCAATGGGAATTGTGTAGAGAAAATTTAATGCAAGTTTAAAATTTCATAGGAAATCAATTTCCATGTCCAGATGATTTTACTGAAGAATGTTACTAACATTTAAATGTGCTAATTTTACACATTTTCTTCTAGAAAAACACATAGGAGGGAATAATTTCCAATTCATTTTATGAGGCAGACATTAGACCAAGGACTACACACATGTGTGTGTGCATGTGCACATACACACAAACTTACAGACCAATATTTCTCATGCACTTAGAAATGACAAATTAACAAACCAAATTCAACAATGTATAAAAAGAATTATGTACCATGACAAGGTAGAATTTGTTTCAGGTATGAAGTAAATTGAACATTTGGAAATAAAGCGGGGTAAGTTACCATACCAATGACCTAAAGAAAAACAAAGTGTATATACATATTAGATGCTACCTCTCCTCTTTACCAAAAATGCTTAATAAAATTCGATATTAATTCAGTATGAAAATCCTAAATTAGGAATAGAAGGGAATTACTTCAACTTGACAGAGTGTCTAAAAACACAATATTATAGCTTATGTTGAAATAATTAACGCTTTCTTCCTACAGTTAGGAATACAACAAGAATATCCATCTGCTCTGACAACTGATTTTTGTTTCCTTAATGATTCTGGGGATCAAATTCCAGGCAAGTGCTCTATTACTGAGCTATATTCCCAACTCTTAACTTCTAATCAACATAATAGTGGAAATTCTAGTTACTGCGATAAGCAAGAAAAAGAAATAAAAAGCATACAAATGGGGAAGAAAGAAGAAAGAAAAAGAACTATTAGAAGCTGACATGATTATGTATGTAGAATATAAAAACATAAATCCTCTCAGAACTAAGAACTGAATTCAGCAAGGTTGCCGGACACAGGAACAATATACAAAAATCAATTGTGTTCCTACATAGTAACAAATACATGGATATCAAATTTAAAATATAAGATCATTTGAATAGTTATGAAGAAAATTAAATACTATCTAGATATACATTTAACAAAACACATACAGAATCTGATTTTTACAAAATTATGTTGAATGAAATCAAGGAAGATCTAAATATATGGAGATATACACCCTGGATTAGAAAACGCAACAAAAGAAGCATGTCATTTTTCTAAATTGATCTATAGGTTGAACGTAAGTCTCATGAAACTCTCAACAAGGTTATATAGCATAGTTATTCTAAAACTATATAGAAAGGTATAACACTAACCTTATGTTGACTAAAAAGAATAAAGTAGAATTACTCTACCTGATCATAAAAGTTTACTATACAGCTATAGTAATCTATATGCTGTGGTACTGGCAGAAGGATGTATACACAGATCAACAGAACAGAAAAGAAAATACAAAAGTGGACCCACACAAATATGCTCAACTGATTTTTGACAAAAATGCAGAAGCAATTCACTGAAAGATAGCTTCTTCAACAAATGGCTTGGAGCAACTGGACATTCCTTGGCAAAACAAAAACACTTGAGTAAAATTAGACTCAAATCCATGCAATTAGGAATGAAAAGGGTGAAATAACAATGGATCCTGCAGAAATCCAAAAGAACATCAACACCTACTTTGAGAATCTGTACTCTAATAAGATGGAAAATGTGGAAGAAATGGGCAGATTCCTAGATACATATGAATTACCAAAGCTGAATCAAGAAGACATAAAAATTCTAAATAACCCAGTATCCATCAATGAAATTGAAGAATTAAAAAACTAACAACAAAAAAGAGCCCAGGTCCTGAGGAATCCAGTGCTTAATTCTACAAGAAATTTAGAAAAGAGCTAATGCCACTACTCCACAAACTCTTTAATGAAACTGAAAGACAAGCAGTACTCCCAAAGTCATTCCTAGAAGCAAGCATCACTCTGATACCAAAACCAGAGAAGGACTCAACCAAAAAAGAGAACTACATGCCAATCTCCTTAATGAACACAAATGCAAAAATCCTCAATAAGATACTGGCAAACAGAATGCAGCAAGTCATCAAGATGATACACCGTGACCAAGTAGGGTTCATCCCAAGGATGCAGGGATGGTTTGACATATGCAAATCAATAAATGTGACATACCACTTTAACAGAACCAAGGACAAAAACCACACGATCATCTCAATAGATGCAGAAAAAGGATTTGACAAAGTCCAGCACTCATTCATGATAAAAACTCTACAGATAATTGGAATAGAAGATCTTTATCTCAATCCGATAAAGGCCATCTATGACAAACTAACAGCTAGCATCATACTAAATAGTCAAAAACTGAAAGCTTTCACTCTAAAATCAGTAACAAGACAAGGATCCCCCCTCCATCACCACTTTCATTCAATAAAGTTCTGGAAACATTAGCCAGAACAATTAGACAAGAGAAAGAAATAAAAGGAATAAGGAAAATAGTCAAAAACTGAAAGCTTTCACTCTAAAATCAGTAACAAGACAAGGATCCCCCCTCCATCACCACTTTCATTCAATAAAGTTCTGGAAACATTAGCCAGAACAATTAGACAAGAGAAAGAAATAAAAGGTGTTAGGCTGGAAAAGAAAGAAGATACATTATTATTATTTGTGGATGACATGACACCCTACATAGAGGACACCCAAAACTCCACCACAAGATTCCTAGATTTAATAACCAAATTCAGTAGCATAGCAGGATACAAAATCAACACACAAAAATCAATAGCATTCCTGTACACAAATAAACTCACTGAAAGAGAAAATAAGGAAACAACACCTTTCACAATAGCATCCCCCCCCCCAAAAAAAATGAGACGCTTAGGAATCAACCTAATGAAGGAAGTAAAAGACCTTTCTGAGCAGAGTGCTGCTCAGAAAATAGCACTCTGAAAAAGGAAATCAAAGAGGATATCATAGAATGTAAAGATATCCCTTGTTCTTGGATAGGCAGAACCAATATAGCAAAAATGGCCATACTTCCAAAACTGTTATACAGATTTAATGCAATTCCAATGAAAATACCAATAGGAAAATATCAATAGTATATCTCTCAGAACTAGAGAAAACAATCCTAAAATTCATTTGGAACCAGAAGAAATCTAGAATAGCAAAAACAAATTTGGGTGACAAAGGCAAGGCAGGGGGGCATCACAATCCCTGACTTGAAGTTATACTATAAAGCTACTGTGATAAAAACAGTGTGGTACTGGAGGGAAAAAAAAAACAGACCTGAGGATTAATAGAACAGAATAGAAGATGGAGAAACAACTCCAAACACACTCAGATACCTTATCTTTGGCAAAGGGGCCAAACACTTTCACTGCAAGAAAGCTTCTTTAATAAATGGTGCTGGGAAAACTGGCTTTCCACATGCCAAAGATTAAACCTAGACCCATATCACTCACCATGCACTAAACCAGAATCAAAGTGGATAAAAGATCTAAATATTAAAAGAGAAACATTTAATCTGCTGGAAGATAGAATAGGTAAAACTACTGAAGACATAGGTGTAGGCAAAGACTTTACGAACAAAACCCTGATTGCACAGTAAATATTACAGAGAATCAACAACTACGATCTCATCATATTATAAAGCTTTTGCACAGCAAAACAAACCACAAACAGACAACCCCAGAATGGGAAAAATTTTTTTACCAGCTATTCCCCAGGCAAAAGACCAATATCGAGAATAAACGAAGCACTCAAAAAAATCAGATGCTCCAAATTTAAAGACCCAATCTAAAGATGGGCATCTGAAATGAATAGACACTTCTCAAATGAGGAACTACAAACAGCAAATAAATATATGGAAAAAAAAGGTCAACATCAATGGTCATTTGAGAAATGCAAATCAAAACAACACTGAGATTCCATTTCATGAGAGCAAGAATGGCTATTATCAAAAAAACCAGCTAGTAATAAATGCTGGTTAACCAGCTAGTAATAAATGCCGGTTAGGTTGTGGGGGAAAAGAAACGCTTTTACACTGTTGGTGGCCAGCTAGTAATAAATGCTGGTTAGGTTGTGGGGGAAAAGAAACGCTTTTACACTGTTGGTGGAACTGTAAATTGGTACAACCAATATGGAAATCAGTATGGAGATTCCTCAAAAACTAAAATTGGAGGTTCCAGTTGACCCAGTTCTCTCTCTTCTTGGCATCTTCCCGAATTAAAAGCATCATATCATAGCAATATATATGCAACTATGTTTATAGCAGCACAATTTGTAATAACTAAGTCTTGGAAACAGCCCTCATCAGTGGATGAATGGATAATGAAAATGTGGTTTTTACATACAATGGTGTAGTATACTGCCATAAAGAAGGATAAACTTGACACATTTTTAGGTAAATGGATGCACCTTGAAAACATAATTTTAAGTGAAATAAATGGGATACATATGTTTAAATATTGCACTGTTCCTCTTGTGTGAGAAACCCAAATGGTAAATAAGGACC
The DNA here is from genome assembly GCA_016801275.1 of Hystrix brachyura. Classification (NCBI taxonomy): domain Eukaryota; kingdom Metazoa; phylum Chordata; class Mammalia; order Rodentia; family Hystricidae; genus Hystrix; species Hystrix brachyura. The sequence goes on from QZML01004344.1 coordinate 24,813, forward strand.
AAAATGGGTGATAGATATTGGGAGAAAATGTTCAAATGTGAAGGGGAAGAAGAGAAAGGGAAGGGGGATGGGAATGGATGGAACAGGGAAAAAATGAAAAAGAGTGGAAGGAAAACAATAGAAACAGTTTTATAAAGGGAGGGGGGAAGAAGGTCTGAAGGGAAGAGAGAGGAATGGGAAAAAAAAGAATTAAAATAAGTACAGATACAAATTCTCCATGATGAAAGTGATCATTATACATGTCAAAAGTGTACCAATAAAATTAATTCAGAAAATTAACTCAAAATTGTCACATATTCAAAACTAAAACATAAAACCTTACTGCAAAGTTTCTCTGATGAAGGGGAGGCTGCTGGAGAATTTGCTTTGAAACCATCTTTGCAAGGTCCCATCAAGTCACCTACAAAAAAGATGCTCATGAAAGAGGACTTCCAGGGAAGGGGGAAGGAACGGAGGGACAAGAGAAATAAGAAATGGAAGGAAGAAATGGAAACGAAGCTTTTGTAAATAAGGAGGGAGGAGGGGTGAGGGGAGGGGAGGGGAACGGAAAAAAAGAAGCAACAAGATACATCATGTACAGGTACAAATCCCCTATGATGAATGTTATCACTATGTATATCCAAAATGTACCATTAAAATAAAATTTAAAAAAAGAAAACAATGAAATAGCAAAAAAAAAAAAAAGAAGAGAAAGAGGACTTCCAGAACTGCTTCAGTAAGTGGCAAGAATGATGCGATAATTGTGTTCAAAGTGAGATTATTTAAAGGGAGAGTAACAGCAATATCTATTTTACTGTAATAAATTTTTAAAATTTAAACATTCATTTTTTTTTATCATACCATATGCATCCTTTGACTTATGGCCCCTTTCCTCCATACTCAAAGTCAGTAGTATAGCATCTTCTGATTACATGGCTGTAAATTCCATCTACCTCCCTTGTATAAGAATTCTTATGGGTACATTAGCTCCAGGTGGATAATCCAAGATAATCTTCCAAATCAAGACCCCTAATATTTGCAAATTCCCGTGGTGAAAAATCCATGGGATCTAGAGAGATGAACATATTGAGGGGCGATTTTCATTCTACCACATTTCTTTCGTTGTATCTTTTTTTGATTTTGTTATCGGGGTAATGCTGGGAAGTCTAATTCTTATCTTTGGAACAAAATTTTGATGTGATATCACACTTTATATTTTGTAATTTTTCTTACTGTTGCTTTCCTGTGAGTTGATAATATTGTGAAGAGTGTTAGGCTATTAATGTTGATGCAAATTTTATTTTTCAGCATAGGTTTGTGTCTTGTCATCTAATTTAATAAAAATCAAATATACTTCATTGTGCCTCAAAAGTATGAATTACTGGCTACTTTCCTCCTCTTTCCTTGCTTTGATATGATGCATATGCAATGATATTTTTTAAAACTGTAATAAGGCAGTATTTAGAGCACTTGAAATGCTATCAAGTTGTAAGTGTGTCATGATTTGTAGTGTGCCAGGTAACAGTGCAAAGTGATAGAACACCACATATGCAATTATTCACTCTGCTGCAATTGTTCAAATACACTACTGTGGTTGAAAGAGCCATGAAAAATACACTTTGTAAATAAATGAACACTGCTGTGTTTCAATAAAACTTTATTGATGAACATTACAATTTGAATTTCATATAATTCCCATATGCTTCTGAATATTAGTTTTTGATTTTTAACCATTTAATAACGAAAAAAGTATTTTTAACTTGTGATCCATTTAAAAACAGGTGGTAGGCCGGATTAGGCTGTGGGCTATAATTTGCCACACCCTGCCTTAATCTCACAGGACCACATTCTGAAGTGAGGGGAGGGGGTACAGATAAAAATAAAAAATTAGCCAGACAAACCAGATAATTTTATATCTTGGGAAATTAAATAGTAAGACGGTCAGACAGTTTGTCTGAAGGAACAGTTGAGGTGAGCATGAAAGTGAGAAAGAGCCATCTGTGAGGAAAAACTGAATACAGAGTACTCTAGAGAGAACAGCAAGAGCAAATGTGGAAGGCAGGCACAAATTTGGTCAAGCAGAGGAACCAAAAAGTGTGCGGCAAGATCATATTAAAGAGGTGAAATGAGGTGGGAATATTCAGGAATTGAAATAAGAAAAACAACATCATCAGGGGTGGGGATTTAGCTCAGTGGTACAGCGCTTGTCTAGCAAGTGCAATACCCTGAGTTCCAGCCCCAGCACATTCCCCCCAAAAAGTAACTTTACTTAGCTGACCACAGTATGAATTCTAAAGCCTAATTGTATGCAATGAGTTTGTATTGTGGCCCCTTATTTATTTACATTACTACACAAAGCACTGTAAATGGGGGTGTGTTTTCATATCTGGCAAGTCATTCAAGAAAAATACAGTCTTTTCTGTATAATCCAGTGCATCAATAAGAATAGATACAATTAGACCACACAGTTTGTTTCATTAAGCGATCATCCTTAAGTTATGATGCTTTGTTCTATATTTGCTTACAATACAAATTCACTGGATCCCTCTTAAGACCATTTATAGTAGTTTTATGTAAAAAGTCTAGTTTTCAAAATAAAATTTAAAGCATTAAATCTTTAGTTTACATTTTTTCTTTTTATACTGATTTATACATGCTAAACTTGTTCTAGTTTCTTCCAAAGCATTGAAAAAAATCATTTTTAAATTTGCATTGATTTGTGGCATTATCTGTATTCAACTATCAAATGCTACGTTATTTCCTTTTAAGTGGCTATGCACTTAATTACTTTCACTTGTTCAGCAATTAATTAGTTTCAGAGACTTCTTATTTTGGTATTGAACCTGACTATTGATAGTTGGAGCAAATACTGTATCAAGATTGCAATATATGTTTTCCAATCATAACACATAAAAAGTTTTCACATCTGAAAAAAGAACCTCTCCATTTCTCCATGGTAATATCATCTAATATCTTTCATAATTGTGAAATACCCAAGTAGTTTCTTATTCTCATTCATTTTCTCCAGTATTGCTTCTAAAATACCCCTCAAGTAGTTTCTTATTCTCATTCATTTTCTCCAGTATTGCTTCTAGTAAATGAGAGGCAAAAGGAAGCTGTAAGAGAAACACACAAAAGAATGTTATCAAAACTCTGTTTTTTAGTTCAAAAACATCCACTAAATTATCATTAAACCATTAGAATTTAGCTATTTGTAACTTTGGACCCATAAGGCCACTCTACCAGATTTCTTTTCAACTGATCTTGCTGGTTAGGGTGGGTAATTTTGTCTTTTCTAATAAAAATGATAAAAGAGCAGAAGTAAAATAAAAAAAGATAAATGCCTTATTGAACAATTCATGGTTTACTGACCATGTTAATGATGTAATCTGCAATACAAGCAGCTAAGCCATTTATCTTCAATCAGGTGATCAATAGCAGGTTACAGTCATCTCTAGGGCACACAAGCTCACAGAAGTGGTACTGTATGTTCATCACTCATAAAAGAATGAGAGAGAACTATCAATATGCTGGTCTGTGTGAGAGCTGAACATCTCAAGTTGCAGAATAAAATTTCAGAGAAAAAAAATGGCAAAAGTATACCCATTGATTAAGTTGTTAAAGTTTGTTTGGTATATCAAAGTGTAATACACACGTTTCAAAAACTGCTGAGTTTATGAAATGTGAGTACATTTTGAAATTTCATAATTGATACAACTTTTCTGGTGGTTTTATTGTTCCCTCTGCTTCACTGGCTTGCTGGTAGAAGTCAGCCTCACACAATACAGTTATGGGATTTAAGAAAGTCTGAAATGTTGCTCCAATTACCTCCCATAGCCCTAACAATTTCCTTTTTATCCTTGTTCCTAGCTTAACTTGTCTTACGTAAGAGGTTTTTCCTAATTAAGATGTTCATTAAGTATTTCTTGGATTTTTTCTTTTGATTAACCAGGGAAAGATATTTTGGTTTCTCTAAAATATTAATAATAAAGCTTGTCATGCCTAGTCCTGTTCTCTTGACTAGAGGCAAGAAGAGTCAGACTATTTTTTTATGCAAGTGTGACCACTGATGGTCTCCATGGTCAGCATTTGACCAAAGATAGCCTATGTCCTCTATGGGCTGTTCAGCTAAGTCAATTATATCATATCAATCAGAATGGTTCTTTACTGAATTGGGCTGGTAAGACGAGAAAATATTGGGCATGACAATGAAACTACAGGGAAACAGACCACATAGGACACAAAGGCTAAACAGAGACCATACCAGGTCCACAGAACTGCCTAGATCCTAAATAATTTTTTAGCTCAAGTTCTTAACTTTATAATAATCATGCTTCTCCTTAAATAGTCTGAATCTGTATCTGTTCCCTGGAAACACAAGAGCTTTGTGAATTTGTCTGAACTCAAAACTTAGCACTAAAGAAAATATAAGATAGCATATAAGATACTCAAATAGAACATTTCTTCAATTCTAAGATATAGCTGAATAAGATATACATATAGACTCAAAAACAGCTTTTCTGGAGTGGGGGGCTTCCCTAGTAAATATACATATATTGGTTATACATTCCAATTTCAAAGTGTAAAAAGTGGGAAAGTACATTTTAGGATTGAGGAAAATACATGTTTAATTCTCTTCCTGAAGATATTGATATCAATAGCAAATTCCTACTATGACAAATTGCCCATCTGAGAGATGGAAAAGTTATACTCTTTAAAATTGTGAGCTTTACAAATAAGATACATTAAATATTCAGGATATTCACATTAGATGCCCAAGAAATTAACAATAAAAATTACAAAACTATTGGGTAACCATCTTTTAATTAAACTATGTTTTCAGTATCATATGCATTCCTTTCCAAAAGAAAGATTAACAAGACTGCAAAAGGAATCGAAGGAAAACCAAAAACCAGGGGTGGAGGAACGGTGTTCATTTTAAATGTAAGCCTGCAGGCGCAGTGGCTGCAGTGGAACAGGGGATGAGCATGTTGCTGACTTGTCGTGCGCCCTCCTTTGAGCTTGCTCTGGTGGGCACTGTCGGGGCTTGTACCCCTCGAGGCTTGTTTTCCCCTTGCTTTGGGGTGTGCTGTGTCTCT